>JAZGTJ010003143.1:0-37197 GCA_036877575.1 Botia almorhae
ATCTATCTCTCTCTCTCTCTCTCTCTCTCTATATATATATATATATATATATATTTATCTCTCTCTTTTCTAGAAAGAGGTGAATAGAGATATCTCAGATAAGGCGTAATATGTATCAGCAATTAGTAAACAGTGTGTGCAGATTTGTATGCCACCCACACACACAGTGTTGTGTAATGCAGTCAGAGTGCACAGGCTGTAAGTGCTCTCTTATCTCGCAATCAGTCCGGTATTACTGCGACTTTGCTCTGCAATAAGCGCAGATAGGAAAGTGACAAAAAAACACCCGGTGCATTACATGCGGTATGTCGTTTTGAATAGAAAATAATCACGCGCTCAGCAGAGGGGTGTGCCATGCACACACATTCACAAGCTAATCCATAAATTGCCCAGCTCTGTGTTGCCCTGAGGTGCTTTTAGAAAATCCCGTGTTTGCATATCAAACGTGACGTATTAGCAACAATGCAGAAATTATAAAGCGATTTATGCTATCGCAAGAATTCTACAAACAACATTGCCCACAGATTACATTTTTATTTAGGTCATTAATACAAATATAACTTAATATTGAGATATATAATAAATAATGAATATTAAAAAAATGTTAAAACGTACTATATATAGCAAGTTTTTACGGTTTTAAAACTTCCTTTTCCCAGCTAACAGGGAACGTAGCTAACATTCTATAAAAGCCTCACAAAGTGCTTAAAGAACGTTTTTGCAGTAACGTTAGTACAACTTCATAACATTATTTATCGTAAACATTCTTGAGTTGTCAGTGGGATGTTTTAAAAATGTTACCGAATATAAAAAGCAATAACTTGTCTAAAAACTGGACGTTTTGAACATTCCAACAACATTAAAAATCACATTTTTAACGCATTTGTTATTTATTAGAAACATTAAGGTAACTTCCCCACGACCTAAAATTGTTAGCGGGGTTAAGATGTGGAGGGTGTCCAAGATGCTAACAGTACCTTCCTTGTAGTGTTCTTTACACTTAACACACTGAAACACTCTACATAGTGCATGATATCTCCGCTTACTGCAGCTCTACTTAAGAGCCACTGCCTGGATTTGGGCTTTTAATCCGCCTGTTAAATGTTAAAGCTGCACTTTGGTTAAAAAAAAAGAAGATAGGCTTGATCTGTGAACAAAGACGCACTTCAGTGGACAAAAAGAGCTGTTTGAGCTTCGCAGTGTTGAGACTTGTTCTGGCTGTAGTTGTGTGTCGCTCTGGACAGTATGAATTCAAAGAATGGCGTTGGATTACATCTCCATCATTGACATTCTATATGAATTGTTTCTGTGGAATTCTTTGTGTTCTGACAACTGTTTGAGCTGCTGGGCTGGGTTTCTTTCTGCAAGACTGAAGGTGTGTGGATCTCATGAAACCTGTCTAGATCCTCAAAGACTCAATGCGCCGCTCTTAACTGCATTTTGCATTGTGTTACACGTGCAGTGTAAAGAGTTTGCTGTTCCTTCTGCTTATGTATTTTGTTAAATATATATACAGTGGGGGTCCAGACATCTGAGACTACTGTTGAAAATGCTTCTTTTTGTGTTTTCTAATAGAATATTGGTTATTTTTTTTATCATAAATTATATGGTCAACTTAACAGTTTATCAGCTTGCAAGACTGCAAGAACGTTTCCCTAATGTTTTCTTTAAAGAACAAAACATTAAAAATGTCATTTTCAAAGTTCCGGGAATGTCCGACATGTAACGTTTTTTTAGACGTTGTATTGGTTATAAGAATTCTGTAATTGAAAGAAATTCTGTAATGTTTTTAAAATGTTCCACAAACAGCTTTAGAATAACCTTTTTGATGATAACGTTAAAAAAAATCTAACGTTACTGCAAGAACATTTTAGTAACGTTGAGAGAACATTGATTAAACTTTTAAAGGACATTAGCCAATGTTCTGGGAACGTTCCATGTTAGTTGTGTTGAGTGAAGTGTCAAAGTGGTCTTAGACCTTTGGGCAACACTGTATATAAAACGACCCGGTAACTAACAGATAAATCAAATATAAGAGCGATCTGAAATCTGAATAGGTGTTGGCGGTAATGATATTTTGTTTTACACCTTTCCTTATCCTCAAACATTCCAAAGTCCTTTTCCCACAGCACTCAAAGTAGCCCTCCTGAACTATCTGTGCTCGTGTCACTATCATCTCCTTCAAACAAAAGCTTGGGAATGCTTTCAGTGACAGAAACAATTCTCCTAAAGACTCTCTCAGACAGAGACCTGACAGTTGCTCCTCTTTTCTTCCCCTCACACAACAAAGGACTAGCAGACCTCAAAAGGGAAAACAAACCCACATCAGGCATCTGCAATCAGTTACAGATCACTGGAGAATGTTTTACACCTAGGAAAATAAACAGAGGGAAACCCAGGAAGCCAGCGGCCTGGTCTAATTTTGTTTGGGTTTGCATCTAGCCTGGTTGCTTTGCGCTTTTAACGTCTTTGTTTGTGTGAAGAGAACACCAAACAAGAGCCCAGAACGGGATCCTTCTTAGATTTTATCAATGTAAAAGAAGAAAGGATCTCTGGTTTACGACGACATTTGATAGTAAAATTGATTTTGAACTCGGGTTCCGGGATGTTAGAACACAAGCTTCGTTTGAACTCTTTAAAGGAAATGTTTACGTGTTGTTTTTCAGGCATCATTGCTTACACCGAGTATTTGTTTCTGCTTTGCATTTTGACAAGTGAGTACGCGAGGTTTCATTTTTCACACTTGTTAACACAAAATAAAATCACAGTCACAAAACTACAGATGCCCTTAATGTGCCTGTGTTGTGTCTTACAGAACCACATGCAGGTTTTAAAATAGCTTTCAACATGTTTGATGCGGATGGCAACGAAATGGTGGATAAGAGGGAATTCACGGTGGTATGATTATTTTACTGTTCTGTTCATGTTTATTAATGGCATTTGCATGTCAATACACACAGAGATAAAGTTCTGCTTTGGTGTTTAGCTGGAGGAGATATTCCGCAAGAAAAACGAGAAGAGAAAGGAGCGTGGAGGAGATTCATCTCAACTGGTGAGAACTATTCTGTGTTTACACCAAAAGCATTTTACAATTCCCCATATTGTTTTGTTTTGCCCAATGAGAATTTGGACATTATGCTTGTGATTTAAAAATGACACCATTGTGTCAACAGTCATGGAGTCACAGATACATGCAGTCACAGATGCACAGATAGTCATGAATTTGTGCATTTAAAAATGAACTGATGTGGGGCATTTTGTTCCAATATCTACTAGTGTTAGTACAAAAACATTTTTAATAACTATGAGAGAATGTTAGCCGACATTCTCTAAACGTTCCCTCTTAGCCGAAGCGCTGATTATTACAGAACGTGACAACAAAACAAACTTCACTCTTTGGTACTTCTTAGTGAAATCCTGAATTGTTTGTTTTGATTTGTTTCCCTGTATTTGACACGCAATCATAATCTTCTGGGTTTGAGAGTGTGGAACTGTACGGACATCATGGCACCGTCAGCAGTAATGTACGTATCTGTATCCCTCAGAATCCTCATGCATGAATTTAACGTGTTCTTAGCATGCGGTTCGCACCAGATTGGTCTCGTCATCAGCAACCGCGCATGCCCGTCAGAACCACTGATGTTTTGACCTGCAGTTTAGTCGTAATTAGTGCTCAATATACCAAAGAACTCGCATTCAGCGGCTTCGTGTAGACAAGCAGGGAGCAGAATTACATAGTGAGATGTTTGGACAGGGTGTAAGGGAGTGACCCTCACGCATGGCTCACCTCCAGAGGAAAGAAACAATGTGGCTCTAATGGAGCTCAGTCTAAAACGCAGTTCTGTTGTTGAGAAGATGAGAAAAAGTGAAACAGATGATTTATGTTGCTTGTCTACTGTCAGGAACTTTGCTTAGAAACGGCCTCACAGACTCACGTTAAAAGCCCCTCGCCTGAGAAATGACAGTTCAAACTGGACCCCCATGTTTGATTTTTACAGTTGCTTGAAAAGTGGTATTCAGGTTTGGGTTACGTGTTGTGATGGGTCGACCATGACGAGCTTTGTGTCATTGTGAGGAATGAGCGGGTCTCAGTACCGCACAAGAGAGATGAGGAGGTGAACTACATTCTGACAGTCACCTTTTGTGTAACTGATTTAATAAAAAAATACTGTTCACATCACAGAGTGCTGTTTATTAAGAAAAGGACCGAAATGTTTTCATTCAGCACATTAAACAGTTATTGGATGCTGTAATGCAGTGGATCTCAATATTTCTGACTCCAAGCACAACCACTCACAATTTACTCCAATAAAATATTCTAGCTAACCTAACTAGGCATAACTAGGAAGATGAATTTTTGATAAAAAAATTACAAAACACTCGGAAAAATCTTAATAATTTTAATAATAATAATTATGCCCATGTAAATTCTGCTCATTCGTGTGAAAACCACAGAAAACCTTTTTGGTCTTCGCACATTTAAGATAAGATAAGACAGAACAGTACTGATGCCTCAGGGTAAGCTCAGTGGTTTAAATATGTTTGTTAGGTAAGACTGTGGTTAAATTGTGTTGGGATGGTTTTGCATGCGCATTGGGCCGTCGATGTGTCTGTGTGTAATTTTGATATGTTAAAGACGTTAACATCTTCAACTTTGATACGCAGGTACTTAAAAAAGAACAGCCTCAGTCTGAACCCAGACATTTCTGGGATGTTCTGAGACGTGGTGCGAGAATAGTTCTCTTTTCTGATCTGACTGAGGTACAAATATCCTCTAGTTTATGTTTTATCCATCCCATCATTCCAACCCATCATTCCAACCCCTCCCAATCCCATGTGAGGCTCAGTGTTTGTTTTTGTGGAATTTTTATTTGTTTGTTTGTTGTTTTTGTGGAATATCCATTTTCATTCATTATGTGTATCATTTCCTCTATGAAATATTAATGGAGATTTAAAGTTTTCAAGATTTCTTGAATTCTAGTAAAGAATTTATTGAATGAATTTATTCCCAGTTGGATTGTGCTTATGGTTTTAATTTATTACCAAGCTTGGATGCTTGGTTGTACACAAATCCGTAATATATATTTTGACAAAATAGGTCTCTAAAATTCTTTGTATTGACATTTTAAGCCATCTTTGTGAAAGCCCACCAGTGTGCCTCTTGTTTTTGTAAAGATTTATGGCTGCACAGGAACATGAGTAAGGTACAGTGGGAGCATGTTCCCAGTAAACAGACCTACAGTCTGAAATGGAAGGCACTGATGTGCAGATTACTGCATGAGTGAACTGCTGTCTGCATGTGATATGACGGCTGCTCCATGATGTTGTTTTGCTCAAACATGTTAACAAATTAGGAAATAATAAATTTTCATTTAACAGATGATCAATATCTCTTTATTTCTTTCAAAAGCCGCCTTCTTGAACCCACCAAGTCAAAAGAGAATTTATATGATTCTCGTACTTTGTATTACAGAGATTTAGTTTTTCTCAAATATCTACAACAATTTATTTGCCAATTAATTGTTTAGTTATTTGTGTTTATGTTATTTACGTTTATGTCTCTGTATCTTTATCGATTGTGTTTTGTTTATGGCTGAACATTCATTCTTTGATCAAGCTTTTGCTTTTTTGAGAACGTGTGATGGTTTTGTTCAAGGACCAATTAAAATTACTCATTGAGTTTTCATCGCTGAATTATATATATTTTTCATTATTTGCTTTCACAGCACGAGCCGGAAAATGTCACCGACACAACTCTGCTGGTGCACTTCTTTGGAAGAAAGGGCAAAAGTGAACTCAACTTTGATGATTTCTACAGGTGAAGTGTGAATTAAAAATGAGCAGATCCACAGGAAATCTGTGCCCACACAACTCTGCGGAAAGTTCCACAGATTTCCACAGAATTAGAACAACCATCGTTCACACACTTCAAAAAATGTTTATTTAAACATTTTCTAAATTCTTTAATGTTTTTTAAATGTTCCACTAAAACTTAAGAACAAGATTTTTAATATAAATGATATATATTATTTTTAAAAAAACGTCTACTAAACTTACTGCAGGAACATTTTTAAAAACTTTGACAGAACTTTGACAGAATGTTAGCCAATGTTGTGAGAACGTTTCCGGTTAGCTGGGAAGCTGTTTGTTCTTTTCCTTTTTAAATGCTGTTAATAGTGCATAACCCTTTAAAAAGAGTATGAATGCTAAGAATCAGTAAAGTGAAGAAGTGTATTCTTATCAAACGACGTTGGGATGGTTCGGTCACTTAGACTAGCATCTCACTGAGAGCGTGATGCTATCTCCTCCTAACACCGTGTCTGTGTCACGCTCTGTCGGCAGATTCATGGACAACCTGCAGACGGAGGTCCTTGAGATTGAGTTCCTCAGCTATTCCAAGGGAATGACCACCATCAGTGAGGAGGACTTCGCACGTATCCTGCTACGTTACACCACAGTGGAGAACATCACTGGCTACCTTGAGAATGTGCGTCAAAGCATACCAGATGAGAAGGTAATGCTTTTCCTCTCTACGTATGTTTGGACACACGCACTCAAAACTATCATCACTCAGGAAAATCAAATGTTTGGTTTGTGGCTTTCAGGGAAAGCACCACAGGTACCACATCTAGAGTCAAGAGTTTCTGTCAGTTTGCGTTTGGTTTGTAGACATGACATATGTTCGGAAAGTGGACAAATTAGACCCCCGCTAACAATTTTAGGTTGTTAAGGTTGCCCTAACGTTTCCATTAAGTAATGAAAACATCAAAAATGTTATTTTGAAAGTTCTAGAAACGCTCAAAACATCAAGTTTGTAGACATTGAATTACATTATTGCTTGGTTATGAGAACGTGATGCAACATTTGTTTAATTCTGTAACATTTTTAACAGTTTCACTAACTACATAAGCATGACGGTTTTGATACGTGATATATAAAAAAGATTTACTAATATTACTGCAAGAATGTTTTTGAAAACTTTGAAAGAGCTTTTAGAGAACATTAGTCAATGTTCTGAGAACGTTCCCTGTTGGCTGGAATCCAGTTGGAAATATTTTACACATTCTTTTATAATGCGGTATATATGCGGTTTCATTGACCTCAGTGTAAGTTTTAACCTAAACTCTTGATATAAACTGTTTTTTAAAATGGACTTGTTGCATGTTACGTATAATATTACCTGTCAACAAAATGGCAAAATATAGGAATATAATAGGTAGATTGGTTTGAATTAAATACTGTATCAATCTTTTTATGCCATGTCAATAATCCACCCTGAGATCTGCCTACCTACTTCCCACTCATTTTTCTTAAGCTCATGAATTTTTAATAAGGAGCCTGAATTAATTTATTCAAATCAGTGCATAGCAAATCAAATACCCAACACACCTTGTGGTAGAAGAGCTCTGTGAGAGGTTTTGCGCCACGGGTTGTTTTCCTTTTTGCACGCTGACCCTCACATTATGAGGTCTTTTCAGTTGCCTGATGAGACCGTTGGTGGACGACCATTGATATATAAGTGGTTGGTATTCTTAAGTTAAGAGATACAGCAATACATCTTAACTTGTAAAAGCAGCAAAGCATCACATATTACTCATTAGTTCATTTGTAAAGAAGTTGTTGTTGGCTGCAAGAGACGTGAGTCTAGTGCTTGGAAACGGATGAGTGGAAATCAAAAGAACTGATGTTTGGGTAATCTGCCAGCACCGAGATATTTTGGATACATCTCCTTTGTTTTTATTTATGCAGGTATCAGGTTAATCGTCTTTAGAAAAGTCGACAAGCCACCCGACCTCTCCTTAAACAAAACAATCCAATGGTGTTGACAGCTTAACTTATATAGCTTAAACAGGAGCTGAAGCGAAGCTAATAGGAAACGTTCTCAGAATGTTGACTAGTGTTTTCTTAAAGTTCTCTCAAAGATATGCAGTAACGTTAGCAGAATGTTTTTTAACATTATATACCATATCAAAAACGTTACTCTAAAGTGGTTAGTAGAACATTGTAAAAATGTTACAAAATTAAAAAAGTTTGAATAACATTCTTAAAGCCAAGCAATAACGTTGATACAATATCTAAAAAAACTTAAACATTCCAAATAACATTTTTAATGTTTTGTTACTTAACAGAAATCTTATAGAAACATTCTGACAACTTAAAAGTTTAAACCCCCCCTTTACTGTATTGGGTTTTTTTATCAGTCTTCAACATCGCGCTTCAGTTATTCTGCTGGTTAAGGAGGTGAGGTGTGATACAGTTTCATCCTGTTCTGAGATCTGTGTTTAGTATCTAGAGCATTAAATCAGTGGGGACATCTTTTTAGGGACATTAAGTTGATGTAGTTGTTCAGTGCAGAGTCCTTATAAAGACTCTGACTTGAGTTAATTATCTTCCTATTGCCCAAAGCTCCTTCTTTCCAATTACTGTTTCAGAAATAACGATAAACAGATTTTTACTGTATCTCTTCTCTTATAGGGTATCACTTTTGAAGAGTTTAGATCCTTCTTTCAGTTCCTCAACAACTTGGAAGATTTTACCATTGCCATGCAGATGTACAACTATGCAAATCGGCCAATTGGACAAGGTAAACAATCTAACGTAACCTGGTTATTCCATAAAGTCATATAGACTTCCGAGGATTCGGCTGTCTGTAATTGTGTTTGGCTTTTGGCCCACAGATGAGTTTGCTCGTGCGGTGTATGTGGCCACTGGACTTAAACTCTCACATCACCTTGTGAACACTGTTTTCAAGATCTTTGATGTGGACCATGATGACCATCTGAGCTACAAGGAGTTCATTGGGATTATGAAGGACCGACTCCACCGAGGCTCCTGGGTAAATTCTGTGGGAAGGTTGAAGGTTTTCTCACGTTTTGTCTATAACTTGTTAAAGAGTCATTTACAGCCTTTATAAAAAGTTGCTGAGCTGTAAGTTTTAATTTGAATCTGTATTTATATACAAGATAATAGACTACCAAGATATACAGTTTTAGTCTATAAGAATCCAAACATTCTCGTAATGTTTCAGTTATTTAACATAAATGTTAAAAATGTTATTCGGAAAGTTCTAAGAGCATTTGTTTCAACATTCAAAATGTCCAAATGTTGTATTAACATTATTGCTTGGTTATGAGAATGTTAGATTCAAACTTTTGTTTAAATCTAGATTCAAAATTTTGTCACAGCATAAATGCTGCTGTAACACATCATCTTAAACTTCAGATACTCATTATCATTGTACTTTATTATAAAGTCTTTATAAGTATTATGATCAGCATTTATGTATACAAACCCCTTTAATTGTAGCACATATATTTGAAGCTTTGCTCCCATCTAGTGGCCATTTAAGGCTCTTTCGGCGTAGTACTCGCAGTTTCATAAAGATTTTGTTGATGTTGTTGTTGAAAGGATAATGTGATCATGACATACAGTAATTATTTCTTCATGTGACCATTCTGACCTCAGGGATACAAAAGTGAAGAGAGATTCACCTCCTTTAAAACTTGCATGAAGAAGGAACTCGCGGGCAGATAGGTGCGTTCATTGTTAAATAACACAAGAAATGTTGTGCTTTAGGTCTGTCATGCTGCTCTGGGGAGTTCTGAATTAATGATACAGAACCTCTGCAGCAGCTCTACTCAGCATACAGCCAAAGTTCTCTCTCCAGCGTCAGATTACTCTGTAAAATTAATGGGTGCGATCAAGAGATACAAGATACTAGCCTAACATAGTGTATTTGGACTTAACGTAACATAATACAGCGGCCAGCCCACAAAATAAAGGCCGTACATCTTAAAAACACCTAGAAAATGGAACAGTTCAACTGTTTCTGATTTGTTCAGCGTTTTGTAAAGAAACAAACATGCTGTAGTGTTATAATATAGCACGTTATATTCATTTAATGTTAATTTGATGTAGTAATGTATTTAGAATATTATTAATGATGAATTTTTGGTATGATTCCACTGTACGCGGTAATGTTGTTCTTTGTCTTTGATTTCTGTAGGTTAAAGCCCCGCTCGGAGTTTCTCTCTGTCTCTCACATCACAGTAAATCTCAAACTGGATTAAAATTCTCAGTGCAGTTACGTACCAAATCTGCGTCCAATCAGATGAACACATGCTACCTCTGTGTCCTATAGCTACAGCTCTGTCACTTTTTAAACTCTTTTAAAGCCATGAACTTAAAGATATACCACTTTTATGAAATAGCCATGAACGTTTTATTGATTAAAAAGAGTTATTTAACTAATTTAAACAGGCCCAGCACCCACATTTTGGGACAGATGATGCTGTTTTAATGATTTGTAGTAATCTCTCTCTGAAATATTACTTTATAACAGAAATATTTTCAATTTATCTTAACTTTTTCAGGAACTGTTACTTATATTTTCTAATATAACCCAACACTATGTTGAACTGGAAATGTGAAATATGTTGAATTCCGATGTACTACATAAATAATATTTTAAAAATATCTATTTATTTATCTATGTTATCTATAAATGCCATAAAGAAAATGTTCTCTCAGAGTTTAATGAAGAAAAACTGACAAAGTCTGTATCTTTCCCTACTGTGCTGCTGTGTTAGCCATGTGTTTGTTTCTCTAAGAATTATAAGCCAGATAATCTTTCCTTACAATGAGTACATTGCTAACATAGTTTCTGTGAACTTGTCCATTGCCCACAAGCCAGATCGGTTTACACACGGAGCAGTAATGATTCTTCAGTAATGTCACAATCTGTTGAGTTTTATTACGCTGTCATCGCTTGAAGGAACATCTCGCCAAGCCTACAACAAGCAAACGAGATCTAATACAGCAGAGCGCAGAGAAATGACGCATCACGCTTTTCTATATATTATTGACACGACTCGGACTTTAGATTTCTTTAGCTAATTCATGTTACTCTCGTAAGTGATTAGGGTCAACATATAACAGTGTGTCTTCTCAGTTACCATTGTCTGTATAGAAACTTTATAGGCATTCATGATAAAGTGTCTTAGATGAACTGAGTTCACAAACAGAAATAAAACAGTAGTGTGCTATTTCTTTGTGTCGTTTTCTGGTCTGCCTCATTGGTTGCATGTCATTTACGTTCACAATCATTTTTGATGTCTCACAAGAATATTAGGTCATAATTGTTCACGTCACTGTGTATTTACACAAATAGGCACAAAGTATGCTGTATACATTCCACTACAATTTGCAAAAATAGAGGCAAAATACACGTTGTGTAGATACATTATTAGACTACTGTTGTCTAAATAAATTAATAATCTTAATATGATTTAATTATCACGACTACAGGCTGCAGCAAGTAATTATTAAGGAAATAACAGTCAGAAATGTGCGTTTTAATCCACCATTGGCACGTCTCCACGGTTTGCAGTGTAACGTAAACTAAAGCACGACGTTTGCATTTGATCTTTACAGTATTTCTGTTCTTTTTATCTTTATTTTTCATTTGAACGCAAACATTGACATGATTAAGAGGACGTCCAAATAGATACCAACACATTTAAAAAGAACAAGGCTTACAGAACGTGAATGAAATAATAAATAAAAATGATAATAACGTTCATTTTAAACATACTAAAGCAGAAGCGCTCAATGAATTACTGGCGACGGACCTGGTGCTGACACAACATTGGGTAGACTGGGGTTTTGGTGTAGCACACCTCAACCGCATCACGTCAAGTTTGTAGAAAGGGGCGGTACCGTTGTGTTACACCGCAAACGAGAGTCGACCTGGCGAACCGGAGGATGGAGGAGCGGGGGAACCGTGGCGGGTGTCCAACAGCTGGATATAGATATAATGATATAATGTTTTAACATCAGGGCTGTTTCGGCGAGGGTAAACCTGACGTTTTTTGGCCACTTTTGGTGCTCAGATAGAAAGATGGCGCCGTCGGGTTCTCGCAGCGTTGCGTGCTGGAGAGTTTTGTACTGGATACCAGTGCTGTTCATCTGTGTGATCGTGGCATGGTCTTACTACGCGTATGTAGTGCAGCTCTGCATAGGTAAGACTGCTGGATCCAGCCGAGACAGCTGTCTGTGGGTGCAAGTGGGACAGAACAAATAACACCTGGCCTCGACCGTGTGTGTTACTACAGCAATATTTACAGATATTACAAAGCATTATTGACAGCCTTAGACTATGTGAATATGGTAATAATAATCATAATAATAATGATAACAAATAATACAGAGTTTAGTATGGTTGAGGTTATTAGGTATTGAAAGTGTCTAATCTAAGAGTCAAAAAACAACTAGTGTAAAATATTTAATTTTCTCACTCTCTTATTATATTTGCATGTGTTTATAAGTGTGTTTATGTCAGCCTGTAATATAATTAGTATTTTTTCATCCTGGCTTTTAAAATGCTAAACATGTAATACTGTGTAGCGCTAATTTGGCATCGCTCTGTAAATCCTCACACGTTATAGTAACATCGGCTGTCACCTTTGTAACAGATACAGTGAAATAGCTTTATTAAGTACCGTATGGTTTGTTTGGACTGTGGCTTTTAATGCGTGTGCAACAAGCATCGGTTTGTATTTATCAAGACTTAAAAACATTTAACATTCACTGCTTTGATTGTATCTGCAATCATGTAGCCATAAAGTCTGGTATAAAGAGGCTTTATTGTTCCTTTGGTGATCATGAGGATACCCTCGTGTTTGTTTGGGCTCCATTTATAGAATCCAATGACACTCAAGTGTTTGTACATAAAAACAGCTGCTTGGTGAGACCACACTCCTAACTGCTGATGCTGCTGGCAGTTTATACCAGTTTATACTGAACCGCAGTCAGTGGGTCTTTATAGGCACCCCCACCAACACACACACACACACACACACACACACACACACACACACTGCTTTGTACATAAAATCATCTGCAGGCGAAAGCGCTTGGCTACAGTGTGACAGAATGAAAACCATAAAGGTCCTTCCCAGTTATCAGAGAACATTCTCAGATCGTTGGCTTTAACATTCTCTAAAAATTCTCTTACAATTATCAAAAAAACCTTTTTGCAGTAACTAGAACTGTTTTTAAGGTTTTATATATAGCAAAACCATTATTCTTAAGTTGTTAGTGGAACATTTTAAAAAGTTACAGAATTAAAAAAACCTATTAACAATATAACCAAGCAATAACGTAAATACAATGTTTAAAAAAAGCACTGTTCAATGTACAATGTTCAAAATAACATTTTTAATGTGCTTGTTTCTTTAACGGAAACCTTAGGGAAACGTTCTTACAACCTTAAACAGTAAGCTGGGATGCTGGTTCATTGCAACATGCATTTGAAAATAACTGTGTCAGAACAGTGATCTATAATGCTGTTGTTGCATCTCTGCAGGTTTTACAGTCATTCTAATGGAGGCTTATGTCAATAATAAGCCTTCAACCAACCTGTGGTGTACAGCTGAGACAAAGGTTGTTATGAATGTTATGTCTGCTGATCCTTATGTCTCAAAGCTAATCTCACTGCCAGGCTGTCAAACTCGACCTCGCCAATCTGTGTCTGACCTATTTCTACTGTAATATCACATGCACTGCACGTTGAGTTCAGCAGCGACCACATTTGGCATTTCTTAGACAGCAACAATTTAACTCTGTCAGGAAAAGAAACAGTCAAATTTCAGAAATTTTTAATAGTAATTTTTATCGCATGTCAACAGTTTTGCTTGCTCTAAATGAGAGGGCTGTGTCGATGATGTGATGATCACAACAGGCCTGTTATATAATGTGATATGCCAGGTGTACTTATGCTTTCTCAGCTAACAATTTTAGGTTGTAGGAATTTTTACCTAAAGCTTTTATTAGAAACAAAAACTTTAAAAATTGTCCAGTTTTTAGACGTTGTATTAACATTATTGCTCGGTTATAAAAGCATTATTCAAAATTAAATTCTGTAACATTCTTAAAATGTTCCACCAGCAACTTAAGAATATAATTTTGATATATACAATATAATGTTAAAAAGGTTCTGTTAATGTTACCAGAAGAACATTTTAGATACCTGGGAGAACATTTCAAGAAAGTTAACCAACATTTTGAGAATGTTCCCTGTTAGCTGGATATACACCAATTGCAGAAAAGTCTGACATACACTGTATAAGAAAAATAAAAGAATAAATCATAAAATAAAAAGTTCATGGGTGCCATCTTTGATAGATCTTCATATTGAAGGATTTTCCTGCATGTTCCTGTGTGCTAGTGGTCATATCTCAAACCTTGTCACCACAACGTTGTCTGTTTGAAAAAGCACCAGTTGCAGAGAAGCATGTACAGGCTGGTGAATTTGGGCAGTTGATCAAAAGTCCCCCTGCAGTGAGTTCCAGCAGCAGCTATCAGAGCAACTGCGCTGAGAACCATCTGCTACTCGCTGACCTTCTATGAAATGCACAAGGAGTTACTGAACTACTGTTATTCTGAAATAATAGGCTTTCAGAATTCAAATGATCCAGCATGACCAACATTGTTTTCTCTGTTCCTCTGCAGAAACTATAGACAACATGGGAGAGAAAAGTAAGCTGACGTTTTCCTGCAGTTTCCTTACAATATTATATATATATATATTATATGTCCATCACTAATAAAGGACAAATGTTGTTAGAGAGACTTTGTTTATGATGCCTGTGTGTTAATGAAACACAATCTTTCTCTTGTATTACAGTAGTTTACCTCCTGGCATATCATGTGCTTTTCATCATGTTTGTGTGGTCATACTGGCAAACCATCTTCACCAAACCCATGAACCCACTTATTGAGGTGAGCATAGCTTATTCTGTACTGTCTGGTTATTTCATAATAAAAAACAGAGTCATGCTACATATAATTTTTCAGATGCTCAGCAGTGTCCAGATAATAAAAAAGCACCAAAGTAACCTCTAAATAATAAGCCATGACACATGTTATTTCAGCGTGACGCGAGGTGTTAGCTCGCAATGAGTATGTTTTGTCAGCTGGCAGCGTTTACTGTGTAATATTTGTAAATATATGGTCTAACACTCATTAAGGCAAGTTGTTGGTTATGCTTACTGAAGAAACAGCATGTTGGGTTGTAAATTGCATGTGATCTTCAGCGTAACTATAGCGTCTCACCGCATGCGGGTATTATTTCAAGCAGAGAAAATGAGAAACAAACTGTAATAGAGAAACCACATACGGCTCGGACTGGCAGTCAGCCGTGCAGCTCTCGAAATGTCTGATGTCTGCGCTGTTCTGGGTGCAGCTTAGAAACATCAGAATGTTTTGGGTTTTCTCTGTTCCTCTCAGTTCCACCTGTCACATCCTGACAAAGAACTATTAGAGTGTGACGATCGCAGAGAATCTCGGCAGGAGATCCTGAGGAGAATCGCTAAGGATTTGCCCATTTATACGCGCACAATGTCTGGAGGTGGGCACATGCAAACGTTGGCACAGCCTTATCATGCAGCCTTATCAACATTAGCAGGCCAAGTCAATAAGTACCAAGCTGACAATTTTAGGTTGTAAGAACATTTCCTCAATGTTTCCATTAGATAAGAAAAATGTTTTAAATGTCCTACAAACGTCCAGGGTTTACGACGCTGTGTTAAGGTTATTGCTCAGTTATAAGAACATTCAAACATCTTTAGTTCCGTGTTTTTTAAAATGTTCCACTAACACTTTAAGAATAACATTTTTAAAATGATATATAACGTTAAAAAAACTCTACTGACGTTACTGCAGGAACCTCAAGGTAACTTTTAGAAAACATTAGCCAACGTCAGCCAAACCCACTCAGCCAGGAATGAGGCTTCAAGACAAGTACATGTGTTTCTCAATCTGTGCTTTTCAGTCAGTCAGTTCTGAGTGAATGTTATTGATCTGTATTTTAACAAGCTGTCTCCATACAGCTGTCCGTTACTGTGATCACTGCCAGCTGTTGAAGCCTGATCGATGTCATCATTGCTCTGCCTGTGATAAGTACGACTGTGCGGGCACAACACACATATATTAGATTGTTCAGCTGTTATATCTCAGCAGCTTCTCTCTCTGCTGTCTCACAGGTGCATTTTAAAGATGGATCACCATTGTCCCTGGTATGTACCAGCTCAGTGAATTACAGGAAATACAGGAGTGAAGCGATTTTGTTCTGCAACAAAGTCCTTCATTTTGCCTCAGTGTTAATTGCAATCCTTCTGCATAATTACAAGCTGCACTGTGAAAATGTCTTCTCCAGATCTCTGAAAACGCTTCATTGTGGCGTTATCATCTAAATGACGTGGTTTACAAGTCAAATAACGAAATACTTTAAATCAGCCCGACTGTGTAAAGTTAAAGTCATTTTAAGGGTGAAGTTAAACAGAAATACTGTTAATGTTTAACAACTGTGTAACAATTGCACTTTTGTTTCATGATTTAATATATTATTTGTGTGCGTCATGCAGCACATTGTGCAATTGTATAAAAATAAACATTAACGTCTTGATTTATTGAGCCTAATATGTGCATTTAATCTCCTGTGACAGGGTGAACAATTGCGTCGGCTTCTCCAACTACAAGTTTTTTATGCTTTTTCTGGCATATTCTCTGTTGTATTGCCTCTTTGTCACTGCCACAGACCTGCGGTACTTCATTCAGTTCTGGACTGTGAGTATAAAATATTAATTTCTCAGACTTATATTTGGAAACAGAGATAATTTGAATGAGCGGATTGGCTGTCTCTAATTAACACCCAGAGTTACAGCGTATGACGGTTTTAAGTCTTGTTTTTCATCACAAGTGTGCTTTTATTTTGAAAGGTTGATGGTAAAACGCATCAGCGTCTTATGGAATATTTGGTAGGACACTAATGATCTGCATTAATTTACCCACAAAATTCATTTTATATAGCTTTAATAGTTTGCCTTAGTCCAGCACATTAGAGTTTAATCCCTTTAATTTTCAATAAATTAGCAAATGTAGGTGTACCCAGCTAACAAGGAACATCCTTAGAACGTTCTCTAAATGTTTTCTCAAAGTTCTCAAGAACGTTCTTGCAGTGATGTTAGCGGAGCTTCTTTAAAGTTATATATCATATATCAAAAACATTGTTAAGTTGTTAGTGTAACGTTTTAAAACGTTACAGATTAAAAATGTTTAAATAATGTTCTTATAGCCAAGCAAATAATGATTAAAAACTGGAAGTTTTTACTGTTCCTAGAACATTCAAAATAACATTTTTGAACAATTTTGATTCTTAATGTTCTTACAACCTAAAAATGTTAGCTGGGTATTCTTTTCTACAAAGGCTGCATTATTGTCCTGCTTGTGTTTTATTAACCATGCTTCCCATGTGCTCACAACTGAATTCCCACAGAACGGGCTGCCCGACACCCAAGCCAAGTTCCACATTATGTTCCTGTTTTTCGCTGCCTCCACGTTCTCAGTGAGCCTGGCGTTTTTGTTTGCTTACCATTGCTGGCTTGTCTGCAAGAACAGGTCCACTTTGGGTGAGTGGGCTGTGCTTGGACTTTATGAAATTACACAGGCTTATCAATACAGTGTATGTCATGTGTATCATCTGTCCACACTGCCTGAACGAATCAGACTCATCCGTCCAGAGATTCAGATCTAGAGCAGGTGGTGTTTAGTGTTGTCTGTGCTTGTGCTTCCTGCCCTCTGTGGCAGACCCTCAGGGGACGATGTCACTGTGCCAACGTTCAGTCTTCTAACAAAGCAAGCGTGTTAATAAGACGCATAACTGTCAGTGTTAAAAATTCATCTAAGCATTATGCAAGCCCTGATAAGTTTCTATGGTAACATTAATACATCTCAAAATCTTGAGACATTGTGTGTTTGATTGTGGTTTTTATTTCTCTTCTAACATCTGTTCTGTCAGAGGCTTTCCGAGCGCCCGCATTCCAGCATGGACCAGACAAGAATGGCTTCAGTTTAGGAATGAACAAGAACTTTCGACAAGTGTTTGGAGATGACAAGAAATACTGGCTGTTACCTGTTTTTTCAAGGTAATGGTCAAAATAGTGTTCAGTACACCTGGAAACATTTGTGTCAGGGTACTGTCATTCCCTTTGTATTATATGGTGTGTTGTTGCAGTCAGGGTGATGGATGTTCGTTCCCCACATGTCTGGTGAACCCAGATCCCGAACAGCCATCCTTATCCCCAGGACACAACCCTACAATCAAAAGGTACACAGCTCATATAACTGATTCGTTTAGGTTACAATAAAAGCAGGTAAGTTGGGATTGGAAGTCATTTTAAAGTCCGCATGAACCGAAAGTTGCCACCGACAACAGCGTTCTGATGTAATTCAAAGTGAAACGGAAAGATTGTGGGTGTGGTTTGTTTATTCCACTGGGAATTGATTGGCTTTAGAAAAGTAGGCAGTTCCCCCCTTGCTACAGACTACTGTTGGAGGGGAGTGGTTAACTGCCCTGGCTCCGCCCAAGCTGTCAAATCGACATCATCAGAGAAGGTCTGCCGTTCCAGAGCAGAAGTACATTTTCAGATTTTGATTAAAGGTTACAAGGGCACACAAACTTTAAAAAAATAATGATGTGCGTGGATAAATCATTTATAATAAATACGGCAATATTCCATAGAAAAATAAAAATATTTGGATTTTACGGTGACTTTAACAATTACACGCTTTACTTTTAAATAATATGCAGAACTCTGTTTAAATATAATTATTTAAATAATATGTCTCCATGTTGTTTTCATCTCTTAGTGCTGGGGAATCTCATCAGTTTCCTCCCAGAACTCTGAGAGAGTCTCAGAACCAGCTGCTCAACAACGGACAGTCAGAGGACAGGGACAAGCGAGGTGAGAGGGCCACATCTGATGTAGAACACTCAGAGAGTGACTCAGAGCTGTGGTACAGTGGTTAGTGCTTGTACTTATGGGGAAGCAGGCTCAAATCTTGAACCCATTTCCCATCTGCTTTCCTGTGTGGTCTTGTCGGGCAATATCATAAGCAAACCTGAAGGAAATACAAGCACTTGCTCAGCACTGTGTAAAAGATTCTGGTAAGCTTAAGTGATAGATGTTGGTTTTATCAGTGCTGTTGTCAAGACAACTCTTGATTGTCTTAACAGGTACAAGCAACCCAGCCTTGACTATTGAGAAGGAAACTTAAAACAGTCGAAAGCTGACCAGCTGGATAAAAACGGTTTGTTAGTTTTGTGGATATATTACACAAATGGCTTACTATGTTTATTATATATTTATTATGTTTAATATTTGTGTAATATTAATGTTTTATTTGTTTTTTTATATTTAAAATACGTTTCAACATTATTTAAACATTTTTAAAATATAAGTATTAAATACACACGGTAATGATATTATCATGGTATCTATAAAAAAATTTATCAGTTCAATGATAACAGGTGCAACAGCACCACCTACTGTATTGGAGTGTCAACCAGATGCTAGTGCTGATTTATTTACAATATTATCATGAATAGAATTAACACAATATCCATAATAATGGTTATTAATATCACAGTTATTGTCAATACTGGTTTATTGCGATATACCTAATACTCATCCCTGTTTGAATCTTTGAATCTGTTTATGATAAATGCTTATCCTGAATGAATCCTCACTGTTTCTGCAGGAGTTTTGTGCTGGTGACGTCTGTTGTCAAAGAACCTGTGAAGAAAACTCACAAAATGTGTAATCCTCACAGATCACTGGCCATTCACTGTCTACCTAATGAATTGTGAACTTTCACAGGAGCTGACTGTACAGGGTCATGCTGTGTGTATATACACGAGGGGCCACTGAGTCTTCCTTGTACACTGTATGGCTTAAAAATGTGCCTAAACATACCTACAGGAGTGGCTGAACATTCAGTGAATAGACCTGCAGAACACACGTTAAAAATGTAGATGTTTGTAGGGTAACTGGCTTGAATATAGCTTGCAAGTAGGCGGTGCTAAATATGACATTTTTGTTAGTCTGGGAAACGTGACCATTTATGCATGCCGTGTGATGGTAGTTGTTTGTCATATATGAAATGTAAAAACTGAAAATCCCAAGAACTTACATACTGCACTGCAACACAGATTTACAGTTTCCGGTTCTCGCGTTATTGAAAAGTAGCTGTGTCTTTGATGAACGTATTTTTTAATTCACAAAATATTTACAGATACAGTCATATCATTTATATATGTCACGACATTAATCTTTTCTGTTTAAACGTTCAATCTTGAGTATCGTGTCTGTCACCCATATGTCTGGATTTCACACAATAACAAAGTTATTTATGTAGCAAATATTTTAGTGGTTTCACAATGCAAATTAACGTCATTATAATATCTTCCTGGTTTTAAGGAGGAAATATTACATATTAGTTGCGCTACAGGAACAGTTTTAGCACTGGACTTTAAAAATTAAGTTTTCACTTGAAACACACATGGAAAACATTGTATCTGCACTTTACAGAAGCAGTACACTATTTTAATCAAGTATGCCATGTTCATGTTTAGTGTTAACTCGTCAATATACGTTAATTGCTAAACTGCAGTTGCAATGTAAACATTTTGTTACTAACTATCAGTATATCAGATTATTTTTAGCATTTTATACATAACCCTGTCTGCACAATTAATGCAAAACTCAAAGATGTGGTTTTTAATTATCACATCGGATTTATCTAAGGGCTCTATCTAAACAGACTGACTACCATGATATTTCTTATCTTGTTCCAGTTAATGCATGAAAATGAAATGTACTTGATCGTACCAGCTAGCGTGACCTTCATTTTGAAAAGTTGTGCTGTGTTGTTGTCCGTTTTGTGGCTTGTATGAAAATGTGTTGTAAAGGATTCCCGCTGCTTATTATGTCCTTCCTTTAACATACTACACCAAAAACTGTGATATAGGATTTTTACTTCTGGTCTGCTTTTGTGCATCTGGACCAATCGTAGATTGTAGATGCTGCATCTTTTCAGAGTATGTGAACTTCTGCTGTCTGTTTACGTTGGTAGCTTTGGTATCTGTTTTATGTAGTCATATCTGTAAGATTAGGCTATTGAATGATATGCTTGGATGAACGTTATTGATCTGTGAGCAGAAATAAACTGATATTTTAGTAAACGCTTCAGAGTTGTTTTGGTATCGTTTCAAAATGTCATTTTAAAGAATGGTGAAGTCAAACCTTAATACAGCAAAGTCTAAACAGACTTTGAGTATGTTAAAAAAATCAAAGGCTTTTATTTCCAAATGCTCTAAAAACAGTCACTTTTTATATTGCATAATATCAAGTGTGGATACTATACACAGTACGATGATAGGCAAAAGGGTGGGAGGGGTTAGGAGCTCAGATTAGTTAACACAGCATTTATTCAAACATCAGTCAGTACATGCAGCAGATCTAGGCAACACAGAATTGTAAAGCAATACAATACGAAAAAGGAAAGAAAAACCCAAACCGCACAAAATGTGCACCATTCAAAAACCAGCACTACAAGTAAAACTAATTCCACTGATACCGAGTACTTAAGTTGGCTAAGATTTATTAAGAGGCATTATTTCTTAAATGAATAAAAGGCTTTGAACCCTTTCAAGTTCTAAAACACTACAAAACCTTTAAATCTCTTTTAAAATGAAAACGACCATCTGGATACAGAAGTATGAGGTGACCTCAGTTCACTTACATAGTGGCAGTAACATCATCACTCTTAATTTACTTGTGTGGTAAAATCGGTGCAAACCCAACAGAAAGGGTAAAATCCGTGCGAGGCTTCGCTTTACAATTAAGTGCCTGTATTTACCTGTGTGTCCGTGAGTTCCTTCATCTGTCTAAATCTATTGCAAACCGTGAACAATCCGTACTCATCTGATCAGGGAACGACATCTCTTGTAGATGGTCTGGTGTACTTAGTTTTGCCATGCAACACTACGCGAGAGAAACGAACGTAATAAATTAACGATAAAAAAAGAACGTAAAATGTAGCTTAATATGAAGGCCGAGCTGTGGAGGGGGGGGAACTAAAACACCAAATGGTTCCTCTTTTCCAACCATAAAAGACGAACGTTGTGTGAAAACAATGAACCCAGAGAAGGCAACAAAGGGAAGAAGCTTTTCTTCTGTTGAACGGGAGATTTAAAGTGCAAATTCCTAGCAAACATCTCGAGGAGAAAACAACTAAAACCCATGTTTTAAGCCCTGTAGATGAGGTTCTTCACGATGAGGGATTCCTGTCATGACTGCTGCTTGTTGGCCTCCTCCTCATAGGCGTTTCCTGTGCCGTTCTGGACGTAGGATGAGCCCGAGCCCAGTCCATACAAGTGACCACAGTACTTCGCGTCATCAATGTGGTCCTCAAAAAACATCTGCAACCAGGGGAACGTAACACAACATAAGGACGAGTAAAACGCAGAAGCTCATTATAATGAAGTCGGTTTCTGCCTGTACATTCCATCAAAGCATTTAGCCATAAAAGACTGCGTGTTACAGTTAATAAGCTCTGTATTTAAAGACCAATAGATTAATAAAGACCAAGCTCAAATGGCAGTATAGTTAAATGTCAGTTCTGCACCACTAGCATCACCAAAAAGAATGATAAAAATAATGACAGTTCCAGTCAGGTTTCTCTAAATTTTGCCATTGGTCAGATAAACGGACAGCGCCGCCCCAAATTAACGCCATTGCCTGAGGCACTGTTGGGGGTGGGCTGCCTGAACAGTACTGGACTGTGTTTCTCAAAAGCATTCTAATCCTAAGTGTATCGTGGCACCAATTTGCACCACTGGTCTCTACGATCAACTTAGGCTCACGATGCTATAGAGAAACGCAGCCCTGAGCATGCTAATGAGTACTGTTTTGACAGTTACAGATCCACAATGTTTACACTTTTTGAAAAAAATCTACCAACAAATGGCCTCCGTGCGTGCCTGTCTCCGCATATTAGGCTGGCATAAGAGCAGATGTTCAAATCCTGAGATGTTTTCTCAGCTGCTGGCATACCTCTCTCATCTTGAAGAATGCCATTCCTGTGAGTAATGAGTCGGATCCCGCCTGATGCTGAGGTCCAATTCTCTCCAGCTCCAGCTGCTCGGCCACCTCCTGCAGGCCACCCTGAACATCACATGAGGCACATCACATCGCTGATCAAATAAACAAACCCCGGAATATCAAACGCTGCAGTGATGATGATATCTCAAGATGACATCGCTATGCACGTTTTACATCACAAAATCAAACAGTACGATACCTTCAGGTTTTTACAGCTTTTCATGAGGTATTTCACATCGTAAATGATGGGAAAAAATAACCGCAGGAGCTCGAAGAAGTCAACCTCTTCCTCGGGCAACTTCGAATTGGACAAAATTTTAATCAGGTACCCAAAGTCATAGCCACTGTTTGGGATAAAGACATAATTATGTGCTTTAGAACAGGACAAAATAATTCTGTACAATTTTCAGTTCTTCACTGTTGAGTACAAACACTTTGACACAACACAAATTAAAAACTCATCGTGCCTTTACATTAAGGGAAGGAGTTGACTTGAATCTTGCGTCAAGGATTGGGGAACATGCATAAGGATTGAGGAACATGCATAAGGATTGAGGAACATGCATAAGGATTGGGGAATGTGTATAAGGATTGGGGAATGTGTATAAGGATTGGGGAACGTGCATAAGGATTGAGGAACGTGCATAAGGATTGGGGAACATGCATAAGGATTGGGGAACATGCATAAGGATTGGGGAACATGCATAAGGATTGAGGAACATGCATAAGGATTGGGGAACGTGCATAAGGATTGGGGAACGTGCATAAGGATTGGGGAACGTGCATAAGGATTGGGGAACGTGCATAAGGATTGAGGAACGTGCATAAGGATTGGGGAACGTGCATAAGGATTGGGGAACATGCATATGGATCATGCCAAATTACCTATGGAACGAGAGCCACTTGACCCCCTCACAAAGCACCACACCTGAGGTCATTAGCAGCTCGGCAAAGTACAGCGTCTCAATGCCCTCCTCCTCATGCTTCTTAAACTGTATACCTGAAGACGTGAGAAGCTCTATAGAATCCTGTGCATACATGTCTTCCCTGCAAAGACACGACCGCTGGTGTAAGTTTCCTAAAGAATCATCTTGTTATAGGTCTTAACATGAACAGAGTGCACATACGAAATTGGTTTTATGCGTCACTTACGTGAGGTTAAATTTGAAGTTAAACTGCCATGTTGACGTTCCTGGTGGGTATTCGCCCTGCTCGTTCATGAACGTAAGGCCGAGCTGGATGATCTTTAGCAAGTCGACATTACACCGCAGCAGCTGGTACTGGTAATCTGCATTGCTCCTAAACTCTCCGATTGGTCGGGCGACTACACCAGGAAACTCTGTGTCCTACGAACACACACAAAATGGGTGTTACAAGGGACAGATCACCCCAAAAATACAAATTCTTCCATCATTTACTTAGCCTCATGTCATTATGACTTCTTTTGCTTATGAGGAGCACAAAAGAAGATACTTTTGAAGTATGTTAGCAACCAAGCAGCACTGGCACCCATTTATTGTATGGACACATTTTTTAAAATATCTTCTTTTGTGTTCCACAAAGATGAAAAAGTCATATCGGCTTGGAATGACAAATGATGAGTAAATGATGGAATAATTCTCATTTCTGGGTGAACTATCGCTTTAACAGTTTCCCTGGAGACACAATACATGATGAACAATCACAGCTTCAAACTCACCATTGCAATGTAGCTGTATTTGCGGATCACCTGTCGGATCCTCTTAAGCTCCTCGTCCAGGTTGCTGGCCCAAACCTCACATATTCTCTGGCTATGATCCACAGTGGCTGCGGGCATAGTTCCACTCTCAGGTGCACGGCATCAAAACCACAAAAACGCTCCCCAGGGGATATTTTCATGAAATAACTGTCGCTTGCTCCCTCTTTCTACCTGCAGTGGTAAAGATGACGTCACTATCACAGTATCAGGAAGCAGACGATTAAAATGAATTGAATCACTTTATTGTCAGTTCACAATATACAGCATAATGATGAGTGAAAAATGAGTGGCTGCACGGTCCACATACATACAAGTTTGTTTAATACACACGATGGACAGAATAAACAATTACAACATACACATAATGCACAAAAGTGTAAACCACTGAAAACAGTATAAAAGTGCAACAGTTCAACTTGAGTCAAACAAGGCAAATGTACAGAATGTCTATAATATACACATGATCACACTAATCTTCTGTCTGCTTAAAAATCAGCAGCTTAACATGTGCGCATGACTAAATTGTGGTTTCTCGTGTGTAAAATTGGCTTTTTTGTGGTTTGTGGTTACCAAGTATTTCCATGGCATATGTTCTTTCACTGTAATTCGGTGAATAATATCTTTGGCCACGGACTGGCTGACTCATTAAACTGAATCATGAGTAATGTATTTATTGACGTTAACTAATTATATCCTGGTCATCACAAACAACGCAAGGAGCACCATAAACAGAAGGGAAACCTTGTGGAGTTTCTCATATCCGTCCTGCTATTTTAATCTGCACATAGTAAACACTAATCGTGCTTCATGAGTGTAAAAGAACACTGATTCAGACGTACACAGCCCACACACACAAAAACACTTGGCAAAACCGACTAAACATTACAACGAGTGCCAGATAAAACAAAATGGTCGCAGGCTAACTAGACCAGCATTCACTTCAACATACCAAAATATGTAGATGAACGACTGATCGCTCGCCCAAATATCATATCTGCACATTAAAGTGCGTTTGTAACCTAGTGCCCGATATTTGTATGGAGGTTTCAGACTCTTAAATGCACGAATAACTTATTTTAAGTTATGACAGGTTAGCAGCACCAGCAAGCACAACACATCTGCTTAACAACTTAACCCGAAAACGTCCTAAAACAGTGTCTGTAGTTATCTGCTGAAGGTTTGTGTCAATAATGTGTCTTGCAGCGTGTGAATGATGTTTTAAGGAGCGCTGTTTGGTGTCGGGGTGAGTGTTTATTCCTGTAAGTGGCTCGCGTGCTAGCAATAAGCCTAGCCACAAAAGTTTGTCCTGTTATCATGATCAAAGTTCACTTGGTCAGGACTTACCTTTCCTCAAACAAGGTAGTTACACTTAAAGCGTATACTGCTTCTGTAATACACAATCACCTTGTTTAGAAAGGACCGAGACCTTGCTCGTTTACTTTTATATAGTTTTATTGGGCTAACAGCGATATCAACAACTAGCTGCCACCTCTGAAACTACATCACAGCGCTTCGCCGTGACGTCACGCGTGATATTTGAACCCAGCGTGACGCTGGGTACAGTTTAGTGGTAAAATAAAATTAATAAAATAGTCGTACGTCTGCGATTGCTTTGTCCCACCACTCACCCAAAATAAAATTAAATTGAAAAATAAATCGTTATCATCCTTTGGTTAATTGGTCTGAGACAGGTTTGATCAGTTTAAATCATCGATATTTCTACATTTTATTTGTATTGTTGCGCGTTTCAACGTTTATGTTAAAATCACACGCTTAGTGACAAGGGTCAGTTAAGACATTTACATAAAAAAAGAGTGAGTAAATCTAGATGTGGAATTTATTGAATAAATAGTTACACCTTTAATGCAGTATACAGGCAAATTTAAAGTTTCAAGTGAGAAAACAGCAATTTCCGTTTAAAATAATGCTTGAATAATGTTACTTTTTAAGAACACCAATTAAATGAAATTTTTAAATATCCATTTTTTTGACAATAAACAGTAATTTTATGCAAGATCCAAAAGTGCAAAAAAAATAGAATGACATTATTTATTACACGCACATTTAATGTTTGAAAGAGCACATGCCAATGAGACACCATAAATATAAAGTAGCATATATATTACAGAATAAAACATTACTCTTTATATACTTTAGTCCAAACACAATGCACATTCACACAGCAAGACATGCTTCTGTCATGCGACATGAGAAACATGTCCACATTGTCAAATATCTTTCCTGATTGCACAGACACTTTGAACATCCTACAGCGTTTACAATATGGAGCATATGTTTATGCTCTGCTGTAGCCAATCTCATCCGAGTCCGGATCTTTCACACTGTCTTCACTTGGCAGTGACTCCTCACCAGAGGAATGGCAGCTAAAATCAGCCACTCCTGATTCTTGATCACTGTTGTCAGCATCTGCGTTTTTTGGTCTGTCCACGAACAGGCGAAGCTCTGCACCTTCTCTCTCCTTCTGCTGGAGGCTAAATACATTAGGTGCGATGCCACCCATGTAATCCTGAGGAGAGTTAGCCAGGCTTATATCTGAAGGGGCCCAAAGTTTCTGCCTGTTGTCCAATATACCCTTTTGCATGTAAAGGGTCTTTGCACGTTCCTTATCCAGGACAGCCAGTTTCTGAAAGGAGAAAGGATTTAATCACTAAAGTGAGTAAAACTAGTGTAAAATTAATATTTTTTTAACAATTTTATTGCGCTCTTCAACTGATTCAAAGTGAAATTATGAACGGTAATGGAACGATGGAGATGTTTGGGAAAACAGTTGTTCTACCTGCTCATACAGAGCACGTTCTTCCTCCAGTTGCTGCGTTTCCTCTTTTACAGCCATTAGACAGTCCAGCTCAGACTGACGTGGGTGCAGCTCACGGTCGAACTTATTATACAGACGTCTCCAGTATCTGAACCCAGAACAGACGCAATATTTATGCAGCTTCTCTACTGTTTGGTAATCAAGCGTATGCTTTTCACTGTGAAAATTGTATCTGATTTATTATCTGATTTATCAGTGATCTGATTTAAAGCTCAAGTGATGTTAACGTGGGAATGGATACTGCTAATGCAAGAAACTGTTCATGAGAGAAAAGAATCAAAAGCAATAAAAATATATTTATTAACAGTAAAGTTTTCTCGGTTCAATTTGTGAGGTACTGAAAAAAGACAGATTTTGATTTTACACAGGGCATAAAATAAATGCTTTGACATACTTGAAACAGTAGGGGGCAGTACTGGGCTTCAGAAGTCCCTGAGTCTGGCTCTGATTGGGTCTAAAGAGAGGGTTCACGAAGTCCAGTTTGTTCTCCCATAAATGAGGCCATATGGAATGTGTTTTCTGCTGGATGCTTCAGAAAAAACACACGTTATAAAACAAATCCAGAATATTAGTAACACTAATACCACCTTCTCCACAACACGGCCAATCTTAACAACAGAATAAATGTTTTTCTGTCATGCGATTAAACACATGGCACGCTTACCTCCGATCTCTTCTGTCCTTTTGGCTGTTACAAATGAAGTTGCCATAGTGACAGGAATAGACGTGGTGGTGGATGCTAATGAGAAACTGCTCGTTGTACTCAAAGGAACATGGGAACTGCTGCATGAGCTGCCACACACATTCCAGGAATTGATCTATAACAGGTGACACCTCTTTAGTCTCTCCATCCAGATGACTGTATCTGAAAAGCAGATTATTTGCAATCACAAGCATTAATGACACACAGAACAAGCACTCTTAAAGGGATAGCTCGCCCAAAAATGAAAATTCCTCCATCGTTTACTCACCCTCATGGCATTCCAAACCTGTATGACTATTATGCTTTGACTTAACTTAAAATATCTTCTTTTGCGTTCCAAAGAAGAAAAGAAAGGTTGGAATGACATGAGGGAGAGTAAACGATCACTTTAAACGGATTTAAAACGCATTTCATGAAATTGATTTGATGCTAACCTGTGTGAGAACTTGTGTCCGAATGAAACCCAGTCTTTCTCAATCAGCACCTACACACAAACCATTAATAAAATCTGAATTCATTCACTTGCCAACAACTCTTAGCCTTAAAAAATGGGTCAGACAAAATCATCCTACTGTATCATCACAGAATCCGTTTTTGGGGGTACTTTTTTTTTCCAGTGTATCAGGAAATGAGATGCATTTTAAGACAGTGATCCCAGACAGAACTAATACGAGCTACAAGGTATGTTTCTCTTTTATGTTTACCCCATATGAAGGTCAGTTTCTAGACAGCGGATGATTCTCTAAACCTGAGCGCGGTTATTGAATGAAACCTCTCCAGCAGAGAGCCGGAGTCAATCCTTATGATTAAATGAATAAAACACAAGCACAGTGTGAACTCTATAACCTGAAATTGGCTTTCCTGTAGCTATAACTTGTAAAACATGGCGCTATTCCAGCTAACGGGGAACTTTATCCGAATATTTGCTAACATTCTCTAAACGTTTGTGGAATGTTTTAGCAATGTTACAGAATTTTAGAAATGTTTGATTAATGTTCTCAAAATCAAGCAATAACGTTAATACAACATCTAAAAAAACTGGACGTTTTGAACGTTCCTACAGCTTTCACACTCTGGGCTTAAAGTGCATAAATGTACAGTAAATCATGTAATGTAGTTGTTTACTACCAGTTTACTACCAGTTTTTAGTTGTTTACCATTAGTCCCTTGAGGGTCCTGTAGTATGGGTCCAAAAGCACGCTGGCCACAGAGCACACCTGAGCTGTCCTGTCCCAGCCATCAGAACAATGAACCAAGACACTGACCCCCTCTAATGCCACAGCCTATGTGTGAGAGAACACGCTGTCAGTACCAGAGCAGTCACATATGAAATACAGAACCTTCCCAGAGATCTTTACCTTGGATATAAAGATTCCAGCATCCAAAATTGATTTGATATGTTTCAACCAGTCTGAATTTTCAACACCCAAGAGAAACTCTGCCACAGAGGGAGAACGTAGTGCAGAAACTACAAAAGACAACAAATGACTTTAAAAAGGTCCAGACAACTGATATCCAGACAAAATTCATGTTGAACATTTACTCTACAGTGGCAACAAAATATTTTTGGACATTTAGATATTTTAAAAAAAAACATAGATGTCTTAAAAAGTGACCTTAGATAATTATTTTATATTTTCAAGCACTTTTCAAGCAAAACATTTCACAAAAGAAGCTTGTCAGGTTTTACAAGACTTTAGGGTTTTAAAAGACACTTTTAATGTACAGTAGATAGGTAGTTAAGGTGATGAACTACACCTGTGGTTACCGTGGTTACTCAGGCACTCGAAGGAAATTGACTTTTACTAAAATAACTCTGGCACCAGTTGGTTTACAGTGATTACAAAAATTTCCAAGAACATTACAGTAACTTCTGAGAAAAGCTCCAGGCTCGTTTGTTTGCAGATGTCATTTCCTTTGATTTGTTTCCAATGTAATGACATTTATTTTTTTAAGGGCCATTTTAATATTTTTGGGGTCATTGTATGTGAATCTTTCAGAGACATTAATGAAAACCAGGAGCTTTTCTGAGAATGTGCAGCAGGGAATTGATATGAGGAATACTTAATTTACTTTATTATGTTGTTTAAAAAGTTGCTTTATTTAAAAATACTTTATTTAAAGTTCAAGTGGCCAATATTTGGTTTGGCTTTTCTGAGAAACATTTAGAGGCCTATTGGTTAGAGAGTCTGGACTCGAACCAGCAATCTTCTGGTTATAAGTCTATGTCGGCAGGTAACAACTGAGGTGTCCTTGAACAAGGCACATTACCCCCAATTGCTCCCTAAGTGCTGCTGACTGCTACGGGTGTGTGTTCTTTATTTGCAGTGTGTGTGTGTGTGTGCGCGCATGTGTGTGTTCACAATTCACTACTCCAATGTGTGTTCACTAACTGGATGGGTTAAATGCAAAGGACAAAGTCCGGGTTTGGGTCACCATACTTGGCGAGCATGTCACTTTACTTCATCTTTATTTATGTTACTTAAAATATGCCCCGCTGACAGATTTGCTGTCTTCTGAGAGGTCACAAATATCATGTACTTGCTGACAGTTTCCTCTGATGCCTCATTAATTATTATGACGAGCAAATAAATGTGTATTTCTACAAGTAGAATTTAGCTTTCCTCAAAACCAACACAAACATATACTGCTAGTACTGTAAACTATGTATGTAAACAGTTTAGATGCGATAAGAGAGTATTTAGGGACTGGTGAAGTGCTATGAGAACACTCCAGATGAAGTCAACACAGTGAGAAAACCAGTCGCTCATAGTGTCAGACGTGAACCAAACTGAATTCCAGCTGTATGCTAGTAAGAATCTGCCGTGCTGAGATGAGAGCGCCAATGACTACAGAGTCTCTGCTGGAGAGCTAAATTCTGATTATGTGACCAGATTACTCCTCAGTGTTTTCTGGGTCAAAATGCTATCACACCCAGCACCACTATTATTTTTTTAACACTGAAAAATATCATTCTCACGCCCTCATTTTCTCAAAAGGGGAAGAGGGTACCCAATCGTTAAGTCAATAAAATAAAAATAGGAAAAGAATAAGAGCCAGATGGATTCAAAGCACTCCCACCACACTATAACCAGCTAAACACTCTTAGAACATTTTCTGACCTTTTCTAACTCTAAATGTTCTCTTAAATGTATCAAAAGGTTGTTACAGTAACGTTAGTAGAACCTTTTTTAAACATTATATCATATGTATCAAAAATTTTATTCCTAAGCAGTTAGTGGAACGTTCTGAAAATCGTACAGAATGAAAAATGCTTGAATAACGCTTTCATAACCAAACAACAGCATTAATACACTGTCTAAAAAACAGGACATTTTTAATGTATTTGTTAATTAATGGAAACATTAGGGAAACGTTCTAACAACCTAAAATTGTTAGCTGGGTCTGTTTTGCCAAGGAACCCTCCTGTGGTACAATGTAGGGCTTCACCGCAGAACATCTTTATTAAAGTCAATCAAATCAGTGATCTGAAGTCCTGGTTTGAACCCTTGTCAAATGGGACTATGAAAAAATCTTCCAAAATGATAAACTGGAGCTGCTATACACCTGTTCAGGCTAGTCCACCAAGCAGGAGTTAGAAGCACTCTACCATAAAATGTGCTTTTGATAGTGACTTTAAGTAAGACAATACCATCTATCAGTTTCTGCTGACTGTTCCTCATCACATGGATGTTTTCAATGCCGATGAACTGGAATTTAATGTTGCAGTAGTTGTCCTCATTTTCATAGCCTTTGCCTGCAGCTCGGTTCGCCATTGCATTTAACTGAGAACATAAGTTTTAAACATCTCACCATTCATGTTTTTCATGTGTAATTCTGATTACTAGTTTCTTATATTCTGATTATAAACGGACTGACCTTGGGTCTAGTATCCACAACATACATGAATCTGCTGCCAGGATTAGACTTCATAATGGCCTGCAGCATTTGCTCGTCCTCCAGGCAGCGGGCACTGAAGCCAGAGAGAGGCTGACTGCTGCGACATATCGTGGCCTGGAGCAAGACATCACATGAGTTAGCACACACAGCTAACAGGGAACATTCTCAGAATGTTGGCTAATGTTCTCTCAAAGTTCTCTCAGAGTTATCAAAAACATTTGTGCAGTGACATTAGTAGAACATTTTAACGTTATATATCATATCAAAAAACATATCTCAAAAGTTATTCTTAAGTTGTTAGTGGAACGTTTTAAAAATGTTACATTCTTATCAAGTAAAAATAGTTAATACAACGTCTAAATAAATGTACACTTTGAACACTCCTGAAAATTTTGACACTTTGAAAATTACAACGTTTATGTCACTTAATAAAAATGTTACAGAAACTTTCTTACAACCTAAAACTGTTAGCTGGGTATGTTGATAGAATTTTCCATAGTGTTCCTACTGTTGATCTAGCAAAAATGCAGAAGGCAACCTCAGAGTCATTCCCAGCTCGATCCTTCCACACTCAGTCAATAAATTCTAGAACTTCAAGAAAAGAAGTTCACACTGTCCTCTCAGTGGAATATGGTCCATTTCATGAGAATTTGGCCCCGGCCTCATGAAAGCTGAGCTTGCATTATTACATTTTTAGACACAGTTCTGGTCATATTTTGGGGTTAACTAGGCATGAAAGAAGGGAGATATTAAACTGAAGTTGACCCCTTCGGGTCCCACCACCATGATCCTTATGTGGAAGGCGCACGCAAGCTTCTCCATCTGTCTTCATTTGTCCAAAGTAAACATACAAACTCCAAGGGGAATACTTGACCTCAATGAAATGAATGTCTTTTAGCAGAGAATCGAACCCACAAAGATGCAGAAAGATCTTGACTTAGCAAAAAAAAACTGTTATTAAAGTAATTCATAATGCAGGCATATGCTGCATGACACATATATCTCCTGCCGTGGTAAATGTGGTAAATTCTTAATAGACTGACCCAGCTAACAAGAAACGTTCTCAGAACATTGGCTAGTGTTTTCTAAAAGTCCCTCAAAGTTAAAAAGGTTCTTGTAGTAACGTTAGTGGAATGTTTTCTAATCTTATATATAGCATATATCAACAATATTATTCTTGAGTTGCTGGTGGAACGTTACAGAAACGTTCTTACAACCTAAAATGGTTAGCTAGGAAAGAGCTATTGAACTTATATGTAGACACACACACACACACATATTCATATATAAAACATTTGGATTCTCAAGAACATAATGTTCATGAACCCTGAACTCGTCTCCTCCATCTGGTGACAAAACATTTGGCAGGCAAGGACATGAAGGACAAGACAAAAGTCTCCACAGCCTCATTAAAGTGGCAGATAAGTTCTGGGGCTACAGAGAGAATGTGCCAGATGTGAAACTAGACTCACATGATTTTCCTTGCAGTAGTACGACAACGTGGGAAATCGACCTCTGCTGCGGAACTTTGAGCTGCCCACAATGACCGGCAGAGTGACGGACTGAGGCACCAGCAGGTCAGATGGGTAAGAATCACACACCTGTGTCAAAACAAATGAATGCATTAGTATTTTAAATGTCCTCCTTCTGTCCGTACAATGGATGATAAAGCTCGGGTAAAGGTAGGTATTTGGGTTATGTACTAACTCTGTACTCTCGGTTGATGGGGGTGGCATGCCATAGTTTATTTGGAAGTCCCATTCGACTGTACTCCGCTTTCAGGTCTAAAAACTTCCACGAGAACTCTCGTTCAGCGTGATCAACATTAGGTTTGAAAGAATAACAATATAACTCCTCGTATTTTTCTGTAAGAGACACAAAAACACAACACAACAATGTCCTGGCAGTTAAATAAACAGCAGCATACTGAAGAACTGTAGGACCATCAAGTTAATATTTTAAATGCTTCATTCTGTTTTGTGTGATACCTAAAAACTGACAGGAACATTTAAAGCTGACTGGAATAGCGCAAGCATCCTTGTTCTCACACACACACATACACACACACACACACACACACAGTGTTTCTATGCTTTGTTAGGACTTTCCATAGAAGTAAAGGTTTTAATACTGTACGTACTGTATATTCTATCTCCTAACTCTACCCCTAAACCTAACCTTCACAGAAACCATTTAGCATTTTTTTACATTTTCGAATAAGCATAATTTAGTACGTTTAATACTCAATTTCCCTAATGGGGACCGATGGCTAGTCACCACAATGTAGGCGTGTGTGACTTGTGGGGTCAACTGGTCCCCACAATGGTAGACAAACAAGAACACACGCTAGTCACTAGTGAAGCATGTATTTCTCCGTAAATGGAGAACGCGAGCTTTACAAATAATTTATTTATAAATCAAACCCAGACAGGACAGTACACAAAACAAAGTAATTTGCAGCACGCCAGTCGCAAAACATCTCTACATTCGTAGATTACATTCCTAAGGTGTGTTTGCATTTTCAGCATGTTTTGATGCAGTTCAGAAACACAGAATCTGTTTGTTTAGAATGATATTTGTGAGTGTGATACGTATAAGGAGCAGCGTTTCAAAAATCTACCAGTAATAAAGCCCACCTGGCCTGGAAAGACGCAAGAGTGAAGTGTAGATATCATGGCAGTCACTCTCCTGAGGAATGATAAACTGCAGGACCTGAAAGTTCTTGCAGTGGATTAGTAAGGGAAACCCACTCTGAGCTGCCTTCTGTTTGACCACATTACCCACTAAACTGTGCAGAACCTGCAATTAAAGCAACATTACAGCTAACATTCTTCAAATGTTCTTTTAAAGTTATCAAAAATGTTCTTGCATTAACATTTGTAAAACGTTTTTACCTGCATGTTTCCAGAACATTCAAAGTAACATTTTTGCAACCTAATGGAAATCTTAAGAAAATGTTCTTACAACCTAAAATTGTTAACTGGGATGTACATGTGACTTTGATATGACCAAATGTCTACTGATACATTGACATGCCATGTATTCTAAAACATACATGGTCTGTGTTATACATGTCCAATTTGTCAAACACAAATTGACATGCTTGTGGTCATTTTTTTGTAGCAACGTGTTAGCAACATTGCTAAAAACCCACTTTGAATCCGAATGAGCCTTCTGGGTTGAAGGCTAAAATTGATTAAAATTAAGACAGAACTTCTAGCGTTCAATTCCTAATAAAATATCAAAAATGTCAAAGCTTGTTTACAAATAAAGCACTTACCCACAATTCATTTCTGACCTCAGATCCTTTACCTACAAAGATGGTGTGCGTAGCAGTCAGATACAGAGTGCCCACCTGAATTCTTCTAGTGAAGCTTCTGTCCACCATACGGACATTTTCAACCTGCAAAATATAAACAAGCTAATGTAAGACGATATCTGCATTAAAGATGTGTTACAAACAGAAGCATATACTAAAAACATACTTCCATAAAAACTGGTTTAGAAAAAAAAATCTATAAATACAAGGATCATTTCAACTATTGAATGTTACATAATGTGTTTTTGTTCATGAAAATGGTTCACTCCAGCCATATGCCACCCGGCCTGAAGGTGATTTTTGAATCAACTGAGAACACACACGTTTGAATCACCTGACAACACATGGCATAACTGAAGGATTATAAATCTGAATTAGATTTCCTTTGAAACACAAGAAACCGGTCAGATTATCTGTTATGTTATCTATTTCTCTTGCGCATGGCAACTGTAGGGTTCAGACAGTGTGCTTGAGCGCATGTTCGCCACAATGAATGCATTTATATGTAAATAATATTGTTTTACCTCACAGATCATATGGAAACAATATGCGCGGAGCTGTGAGGTATATGACATCAAAGCCAATGCTGTATGTTTAACTCCTGTCTCTTTGAATGGATGCTGGACATTACCTTTGGCAATCTGATGTGCTCCATCTCTGGTCACCACACCTCAGACGCGCGCACAGCTTATGGGCGTAAAGATATAACTCTTTGTATCATACTGGAGAAGTGTTGCTGTGATAATTTACACACAATATTTAAAGCATATGTTTGATCCGCTTTAAATCCTAGTTAATACGGATACATGTGGCTCCTCCCGACATTTGTCGCGATTCACCGACAGATTCATCTGTGATGCTTTTCCTTGTCAATGCTGCGCGGTCCTAACGCCGCCCGTTTTGCATAGACTGATAACAAAAATACGTCTGTAGTGTTTGTATATTTATGTTCACAAATACAAGAGTATAACGCATGCTATATTTTCCTTTAAATCGAATTTCATTAAATGGACTTGTGAATAACCAGTGAATATTTTTAGGCCTTAAGTGATTAATATTTATTTAATAATGCTTGGAAATATAGAGGCGCTGATGGCTTTACGTCCTTTTAAATGTACATGTTAAACGTTGATGTATGGACAGCAGCTAAGTGATGGATAATTGTATATAAAATCCGAATGAACAAACAGGGCCCACATATTTGTATCGCAACCTTTTTTTAACCTTGAATCATAGTAACGTTTATTTTGCTTATTCGGGTATTTCCTAATACTCAGTTGTTCACATTTGATAACCAGCTACTTAATGGACTCATCTCTGGCTTTAACCTTCCTCGTTCCTCTACAAAATACATATTGACACTACTGTGACGTCATTTGACGTCGTCTTTGATCCTGTACAGCTTTGTTCAGTACATACAGCGTTAATGTAACCGCTAACTGAGCATTTCCCTCTAATCATTACGTGTGATTTATTCATAACAATCATCGTGTGATTTATTCATAACATACTTTATTCATAACCTGTACTGTGTGTTTAAGTTTTTATTATATGAAAATTGTCATTGTTTATTCTAGCATCCCTGCAGGCAAATCAGTGTTTTACATTTATGACTTTTTTTATTATCATAAATGTAAATTTTAATATATACACATTAACAAATAGCGATCTGTCTTATGGCGTGAAAATTGCTGTTTT
>JAZGTJ010003144.1:0-37197 GCA_036877575.1 Botia almorhae
AAGGCTGTGACTCACTCAGAGAAGAACAGATGAAAATATCTCATGAGGTGAAAATTATTTGAACAAGAACATCTGCATGTGACGCTTTTTAAACATTCTGGCTCTGCTTGCATTTCTTAATTCAATGTACACACACACACACACACACACACACACACACAATGTGTATATATGATACATATATATATATTATATCAATCATTCTAAAAGACAAACAAACACATGTCTAATGAATGTTATTTATACAGACACACAAAGAACAGGTAAGAAACACATTTCCTGTTCGTAAAATGATTCAATCTGTTTTGCAGATAAAAAGTAGCAGATAGTTAAATGGGCTTCTGTTTAATGGTGACTGTTTGTTTTTCTTTAAATACAGTAACGGGCAGAAAACACACCTGCAGAAAAGTATGTTTTCTGATTCAGAGTTTACTTTCTGATCCATTTCAGAGACTACAGACAACACAAAAACCATTACAGAGTGAGAGAGAGTGATAGAGCGAGAGGTTTTATATCAGGTTTGCTTGCATTATGCATCATTCTATGTTTATAAAACGGGTAGAATAAGCACACCAAATAAAATGATTGCATTGCTGTTTCAAACTGCACGGTTTGCATGTGATTAGTGTAAAACTTTGTGCTCATGCGGTGGATTTAATGAGCTGATAAAAAAACCTCAGGAAACTTACGCGAGAGAAAGTGATGTTTTTGTATGTGAAAATAAGTCTGGTTGCTTGGAGGCAGCCTCGAGTTTCTTTAGATAAAAGCAACAGTTTCTCTGGCAAAGTAAAAGAAACATTCACAGTTTTTGGCTGTTTATCTGGCGTGTAACAAAGATACACATGTGGGCCCTAATCATTTACTTCAAACATCAGTTCTACGCCTCCATTTTTAAAGGAACAGTTCATCCAAAAATCATTATTTACTCGCTATTTACCCTCATGTCACTCCAAATTTGTATGCCGTATTTATTTTTTGGGCGATTTTGGACTTGCGTATGATTTTAAAGGAAACCGAGCAAGTGGCGCCGTGTAAACAGATTTTTGTATGCAAAGCTGCAAAGTGAGGCGCAGAAAACGAGGGCAATCTCCCGGCCAACCGTGAGAGAAAGATGCTTTGGGACAATAAAGCTCAGATTTAGAAGTGATTCAATCTCTTAATCAGAGCTGTAACTGAAGAACCAGAGGGCAGGATTGTCTGTGTGCAGAAGATAGCATCCACTCGCGACCGTGCGCGTGCGCGTATCTGTATTAAGAGATGAGCGTGGAGCTCCGAAGCTTTAATGTCTCTTCCTGAGGTGGTGCTTCAAAAACCAGCTGCATCGAGGGATAAACTCACTTACTCTAAACACCCTCTCTCTCTCTGTCTGTGTGTCTGTCTGTCTCTGTCTGTCTGTCTGTCTGTCTCTCTGTCTCTCTCTCTCTGTCTGTCTCTCTCTCTCTGTCTGTCTCTCTCTCTGTCTGTCTGTCTTACTCTCTCTCTTTCTCTCTCTTTCTCTTGCTGACCCCCCTTCTATCCTTCTTTACTCCTGAATCTTCACTCTGTTGCCCCTCTTTCTCTTCTCTGCCACTTTCTGAAGCGGTGCTCAGATGGCTAACAGATGGGTCGCTCATGGATACCCAGCTAACAATTTTAGGTTGTAAGAACATTTCCCTAATGTTTCCATTAGGTAACAAACTTTATAAATGCTATTTTTAAAGTTCTATGGAATGTCCAAAATGTTCAGCAATATATTTTTATATGAATGTATTCAACTTTTTAAACTCTGTAATATTTTTAAAATGTTCCATGAACAACGTAAGAACATCGTTAAAAACGATGTTAAAAAATGTTTTAAAAAAATGTTGAAACAAAACATTTTTTATTTTAAATAAAAACATGTTACAAATGTCTTCTTCAAAGAAAACTTTTGCCAATGTTTTACAAACGTTCCCTATTAGAAGAGTGGTTCCGGTATTTTCAGAATAATTAATCTAATTCTAGTTCTCATCCAAAACCAAAAAGAAATAAATGATTTTAAGAACATTCGGTTCGGTAGTATTTGGTTGTTCTGTTGAACGTTGTGTCAAACTCAATGAAGGCTATTTCAGCCTTCATCAGAAGGTCAGATTACAGCCGGACTGTAAAAAAACGTTCTGATTCAAATCTTTTACAAGCTAGTGTAAATAAATCAGTTTTAGATAAAGAGTCTAATGTGAAGCCGAGCGTATCGAGTGCAGAACAAAACAACCCATTTACTCAAGCAATTTAACTTTAACTAGTTGTTTAGTGTTTCTCTTTGGAGAGTTTTCAATGGAGGCCTTCAAAGACCAATAAATCAATTGTAATTCAACCGAATGCATTTACTAGGTGTAAAAATAAACACTGAGGCTTTATAATATAACAAAAAAACATTTAAATGTTTTACTTGAACCTACAGTTTGTTGGATCAAGATTTTTTAAAATAACAGTAGCTCCTCTGACTTTAAAAGCTTTAATGATAAATATATTAAAGTAACTGAATTTTTTTCAAGACTTCCACAGAAGTCCTTCAACAAAGACCTCCACACTTTTTTATTTCAAAGCCCCAAAAATTCAATCTCCAGCGAGCAAAACTTCAAAAGTCAGCTTTGAAAACGACCGTCTCTCAATCATCTTTTTTATTCAGCTCGTCCTTTAGCAGCGTCACTTCAGGCTAAATCTACAGTAAGAAGAAAAGAAATACTGTACGTTTAATAATGTCAATAAAACCACTGCTGTGTAACGCCAACAGCCCCCGAAAAACTCAGCAGCTACACATTTTATTAGCGCTACATTAGCAGAATAGCAAAGTGATTTGAAACGGCAAGAGATTCCAAACTTTCCGACTTCAAAGGTGGCGCGATTTTCATAAAGCGCTTTCTTACGGCTGCCGGAATGCGGGATGAAACGGCATTATTTACTACAAGAAAGAAATGCAATAGTGAACATGGGGAAAAAAAACAAACTCCCAGAATGCTTTTCATAAGACAGCGCTGAAATCAACCCGAGCCAACAGAGGATGATGAGTAAAAGATAAATGTGGAAAGAAGCGCAAGCGGAGGAGAAATATTCCAGAGATGCGGAGTGTCGCTAGAAACGGAGTAAATGAGAAAATACAGCAGTCTCACAACACGTCTCTTTTGATATATATTAGATTAGGCCCAATTTACATAAAGAGATTGAAGCCACGGAAGAGCACAAGAAACAAGGAACATTTAAATTAGGAAGCGTGCTATGAAGACATACGTGAGAACACAGGCTTGCTTCAGTTTACAGTGTGTATGAGTGTGTTGTGTGTGTATGTGGATGTGGATGTGTTTATATGGAGAGTGTGTTGTTTATTCAGATGCACAACAGGAATGTATTACCTCACACACACACACACACACACACACACACTCGCCTTCATTGAGCCACACAAACTGTTATATACAGACAAAACATGACTTTTCTTATCTTAAGGGTATATGGATATACTTACTGGAAAACAGTAACAACATTGCCTTAACGTTTCCATAATACGTACAAACAATGTTATTATAAACATTATAATAAAAATGCTATTTTGAATGTTCTTGAAACTGCTCACGTTCTCTGACGAACAGACTCTTCTACACACATTCTCCAGCCTGGACAATAGATATCTGTGCAGGCAAAAGATCTTGAGATGTATATAAAACTCAACCAGCCCAGCTCGCAAATTCACCTGCAAACGTCTTTGACAATATGAAAGCGAGAGTCAATTCAGCCTGACGCGCCGCGCAAAACGCCATATTTTCATGTAAAGCAGCATTTGCTGCTTCATTTATGCAAACAAACCTTCACTGGCAAACGGGGAAGCGTGTCGTAAGTTTATGATTTCAATGGCAGGTAAAAACTGATATATACCTGAGAGGATTTATTGATGAAGGCGCAGACACTTGTACGGTACAAAACAGCCATACTAAAATAATGGAAAATCTTAAACATGGCAGAGTAAAAAAAGACACGTCACAAAAAACAGCAATAAACATTCAGAGGAAATGTGTGTGGAATCTAATGGGTGTATGAGGCGGTCGGTAGCTCTCAGTGTCACTGGAAAACAAACAGCCACTTGAAGCTAAACATGGTAACTGTTCGAGCAGTTTTTGCGTCGACGTTCATATCTGGCCTTCTGGAATGATTGCCAAATTCATAATCAGATCTGCATAATTGTATCGTTTATTCTGTTTGAGCTGTTAACGTCTCTGACTTAAGTTTGATTTAACGCACAGAATGAAGTTATAAATAAATTGGCCGAGACATGAACATTAGCAAGCGAGCGCAGTTGGAGTGTTTTAGCATTAGCTAAAGCGCTTAATTTGTGGTTTTCAGTCTTTTTGCAGTTGACAAATGGACTGCGTTCGGTTTCTGTGACTGCACTGAAAACTGAAGTGTGCTGGTTTCACACAGTATGATGGAGGTCTGATTCGGGTGGATTCTTATAAACAGTAAAAGAAACAACAGCATTTAAGTGTTTGCATGAACGAGTAATTTTTTATGCATTTGGCAGAAGCTTTTTTAACAAACTTACAGTGAATTTGAAATATAAATTTTTTATCAGTACTTGTGCACCCTGTATTCGAACCTACAACCTTGACTCAATACTTGTAAGACTGGTGAACTACTCTTTATCTTTAACATGGATGGCGATGTCTAAAACAAATGCAAACGGGCAAAAATTCACATATTTAAAAATACATAACCTGCGAAGAAATCTTTCTTGCAGTATAAAAGCAGCCTGTGACATCATCCCCGAGTCCAAACAACATTTCTTAGCATTTGTGGAGCAGTTCTACTGATGCTGAGGTATCTGTGGACTATAAACGCGACCAGGCGCTCATGGAGAAATAGCCTTTCTTTCTAACTAACACTGCTGTTGTCATGCCTGGTGAAACAGAAGTTAATCAAGCCCACAGAGAACAACTTTCATGTGTCTTCAGTAACGCCAGGCTAATCTCACGACGCTAGCCAGGCTTTCCACAGACCACAATGTTTTCCCAGCTAACAGGAAACATTCTCAGAACATTGAATAAAACGTTCTTGCAGTAAAGTTAGTAAGCCTTTAACGTCACATAAGAATAATATTTTTAATATATATGATAAGTTTAAATGTTTTTAAATGCTTTCAAACGATACACTTACAACTTAAGAATAACAATTTTGATGTATATGATATGTAAAATGTTCTGCTAATGTTACGCTGAGAACATCACAGTAACCGTAGAAAGCTACTGGCTCTTGAAGAGTGTAAACAGTGGGACTCAGTTTGAGCAGCTTGACATGTCGTGTTCTTGGCTGAACTAACCTTTGAACAACCCAGAGGGAGGTCATCACTAAACCAGCATCCTAGAACAACTGGTGACCCGCTCTAATGGTTTCCCATCAGCTCTGAACACGACAACAGCATGTTTGCGCTCCAGTGGATCAGAAATATGAGGAATCTTTGTCATCGACTTAGAATAAATGAAGCATAACAGAATCTGATGTCACATTCAAAGCACAAATCACTCTCATGGGGTCCAGCATGTGTTCGGAGGAAGATTGAGAGATTCTGACACGAGAATGGAGGAGAGCCGGGCCCTGAAACAGCTCTAATGGTGTCAAAGAAATGTTGTGTGGTAGGAAATGGCAGAATGACTGTGGCTAAGATTGAACACTCAGGACCATCTGCCCATCTTAATGTTTCCTTATTGACTTTATTGATTTGTCATTTGAAGAAGCTCTTCTGTGCTTTGTGCAGTATTTGGCCGATGTGGAAAGAAACAGCAGCACAAAACGTCTGTTACACACATTCGCAGCAGAATCTCCGACCGCAGGGCCGGCCTGCCTGTGTACAGTTTACAATATGCACTGTTTAGTTAATGACAGTTATTGTAAATGTAAAGTGTGTAATTTCTGCACCACAAACATCACCAAACTGAACTGCAAACATAATGACATAATGATAATAATGTTTTCTGAATTCCTGCCTGCCATTGGTCAGCGTTCGGTTAGCTCCACAGTTTTCGGTCAGGTTTGAGGACTGGTAAAATGTATATTCACCAGTCTGTCTGTGTACCTGCCGTCTTCATTCCGCACAAGCACCTTTTAAACATTTTACACACTGAAGTTCACCGATGCTAATCTACTTCACTGAGTGGTTTGTTTGGCAGACATAATCTGCATTATGATTGGTCAGATCATCTGTCAATCAAACTTCAGAGACCGGTCAATTTTTATGACAATTAACAACATCCACCCCTTATTCTCGTTACCGTAATCAAAAATTACATTCGAAAAACAATTATATATTATATACATTGTGTATACATGCATATCTATATTTATATATATATAAATATATTTATATAGATATCTATATATCTATATAAATATAACGATATATGCATAACAGGAGTAACAGAATAACAGAAATTAATTGGCACAATTATCATTTCGTCTACAATAATAATTTGAAATATTTAAGCACACAGCCTGAGTTGTTTTCAGATGAAGGTCTCTCTCGTCTCACACACACCGGCAGTGAATGCAGAGCTCAGTCTCAGATCTATTGCAGCACCAGTCGAGGGTTTCACAGCCAATCATTGCTTGTGTTCGAGCTGGAAACTCTCTCCATTAGACCTCTAGGTCTGGCTGACCTGATCAGAGAGGCTTTGAATGCAATTCCTCGCTCATTTTTTGAGAGGTTCAAAACAATAAGGGTGGAAGAGTAAAGAGAAAAATGAGAGTAAGATGCAGGTAAAGAAACAGTTCTCTCAGAAAGAGAAATGAATGATTTCTGTTTCTCTCAGGGAGCAACAGGATCAAATTCAGAACGAATTGATATTTTAGCCGAAGTCTAGATTTTCTCCTGAGTAATCTCACTCAGGTCTCCTCCTGAGGTCCAGGTCTCCTCCTGAGGTTCAGGTCTCCTCCTGAGGTTCAGGTCTCAGCAAGATCTCTGTTTTATTATGAGATTTCAATAAGAACCCAAACATTTACCGCATAATTTTTCTCAGGAGCAAATTATTTTTATTACTCTCTTACTGTACGTCAACAACTGCCTCGTTTGCATCTGCGTGAATTTCTCAGAAAAAATAAAATAAAAACGACACATGAAACAAATCGTTACTGAGAACTAGAAATGCCTTCGGAACAATGAAAGATCAGCCGCTGAGCAATAAAATCTTCTTTGCTTACCAGTAACATTAAAAATGCATCATTAGATTTTTTATGTCTATGTGCAATGGTTTATCTACTGAGAGAGACCAGCCGCAAAGAAATAAACAAGAAAAACTAATATTGCTTTTTCCAGGGAACGATTGTGGACCTCATGTGACACAAACTCGCTCTGTTTCGCAGCAGCGTTGGGAGAAATTTGTTAATCATGTTAGTTTCCTCTCATTGGACTCTCCCTGTGATAGACTGTCTACCAGTTGTTTTTTAGAGACGACGACAAGTGAAAGCAATGAATGACAATGTTTGTGGTGTGCAGTGAGATCGTTTAAAACATTTCCGTCTTTCTGAAAGTAAGAAAAGATTTCTCTGCCTCCTGCAGCTTTACTGCAACCTTTACTCTCCCATTTGATCAGGAAATGAAAGTAATGTACAATGAATATGAAAATTGGCCTTCCCAAACACGCACAAACAACAAGCTGCCAAAATCACAAACCTCCACATGCCACTGGATCTGTTTTTCCTTCACCACTTTCCAAAACACTATTATACAAATCAACTCCATCCTCTGTACATATTTTGACTGCATCTCTCGAATCAATCCAAGGACATCAGTTCTGTAGTTCGACATCTCCTGACGGGCAAATGTTACAAGATCAAGGAAGTCTTCTGCCTCTAAGTGAATCAACGGCACATATTTAGCCTTTTAGAGCCGTTCGATCGAACATAAAGATAAACGAACGACAGCCCAGGATCTGGAAAAACAACAAAGCTGGATGCTATCTATTTAGTCCAACGTTGTAGTTACCAAAATGTTGCATCCTTCCAGCTAACAGGGAACGTTCTCCAAACGTTGACTATCATTTTCTAAAAAATCTCTACCACAAGTACAACGATGAGACTTGTATGAGACTGGACGTTGTGCACTTGTATGACGGTTTATTATCCTGGAATCAACAATTTTAGATAAATTCAACCATAAATGACAGATAAACTACAAGAACTGTGTTTGGCGGCGCTTCACTAAAATAAGCTGACCTAACTTCAATACCAAAAGACTGAATGAACACTAAACAAGTGCAGCCTTTGTGCTGCACATACACAACCATGTGATAATACAATATTTTCAGACACGGTTGTGAAACATTTGCCGATCACACGGGTTTTAACATTTGCTAAAGCATGAGAGATCTAGCGCGATGAAAATCTAGAGGGACAGTCTGGCATTTTCCATGACCTTTGACCTGTTTGGCCTTTAAACTCTTTAAAATGGTCCAATCTAAAAGAGAGAGAGAGAGAGAAAGATAAAAGAGAGAGAGAGAGAAAGATAAAAGAGAGAGAGAGGAGAGAGAAGAGAGAGGCACATCCGCCGGAGAGAAATTAATAAAGGATACTACTTAATGTAATGAGATCTTTTCATTTGTATATACACACAGCCCTTACAAAAGAGCACAAACTAGTACTGCATGACAAAAAGAGTCCAGCGTTTGTCTTCAGGTGGCTTTAAACATCACTTCAAACATTCTGAATGAATTCATTAAAACAGTTTCACACTGCAGGGCTAAAGATTCCCAACAGGAAATATGTTTCCCAGGAGAAGTGACCTGCTTTGTTTTTAAGCTGTCAGATGCAACCTGTCAGGGTTCAGGTGCGCACACACAGAGAGAGAGAGAGAGAGAGAGAACAGTAGACAACTGATACACATTTCTTCACTGGACTGTTGATACCGATACCAGTCAAGTGTTGAGACAGATATAAAATGATTAAAATACTGGAGTACAGTTACACAAACACACCCATTTACCGAAATGCCTTCAGAGTGCCTGATTCATCCAGAAATCTGGAATCAGTGGAACTAATTAGTCACAAAATCCATCAGAGCATCACTGAATGACACCTGATTCATTCACATGAGTGTGTGTGTGTGTACTGGTATATGTGGTTTACATGGACACAAATGTGTATAATGACAGGTCTATAGAAATGTACTTCTTGTGTACTTATAAACCAAATGGTTTAAAAACATGGTGTAAATGGTGCTTTTGTTTTAATTAATAAAAGAGTTTTCTGTGAGGGGCGGGTTAGAGGAAGTGGACAGAAAGTTTGATTAGCTCAATATAAAAATCATTACGCTTATGAAGAGTCCCAGTAAACCACATATGCAAGTGTGTGTGTGTGTGTGTGTGTGTGTGTGTGGCGTTCATTTTTACCATGTGATTGACTATTCTGCACACGCGTTTACCTGCACAAACACACATACACAAGTTCTCTAAACACCTCAGAGAAATTGCCCAGTTATCCACTCTTGACAGACCAGTAACAACAGGCCGTGTTTCTATCGATCCGTCTCTCTCCATAGACTCTCTCTCTTTCTATCTCCCATCACTCAGCAATTAACACAAGCAGACCTGAGCGTGCATTCATTAAAACTGCCCCCCTCAAAAAGCCCGCAAATGGAGGGCACACTGTCTCCCGGCACCTGTTTACTTTCAACTGCTTTTCAAATGACCAGAAAAGCAGAAATCACGTGTGCTGCGTGGACAGACTCTGCAAACGGAAAGCAGAGTTAATAACATGGACTCTCTCGGCCATCTCTATTTATCTCATATAATCCTTCCCTCGATTTCTCTCTGTCCCCCGTAATTAAACCCCAAGACTGAGTTTTGCCCTTATGGCCGGGTGGATATACATCTTTAGAAGAATACGGAAGACTAAACAAGTCTGACAAACCTTTATGTGTGAAATAAATATTTATTTCTTTAAAGCTGCAATCTGTAACTTTTTGGATTAAAAATAAACCAAAAACACTTACTGAGCAAGAGATAACAGATCGATCATTTTGGTTTCAGTGTGCAAATTCACACAAACTAGCCATCAAATAGCTAAAATGTCAAATAAATGCAGATTTTCATGAGACTGGAAAACAATTGTTGTTGGAAAACAATTATATTATACGACAGTCACGACGCTAATGTACTCTATAGCATTTCTTGCATCAATGCTGTATTTGTAAAAAGTCTATAATATTGCAAAAAGTAGTGTAACATTTTAGAACCAACACCAAACTTGTTTCTGTGTTTATTTCCATTAACACAAAAAAAGAAATAATTGGGACAGAAAAATAGTTACAGCCTCCAAACGATTAGCTTATATAATTTCTTCAGAAATCAGGTTTCCAGAGATTGTGTAATGCGTACCGGCACTAACGAGACAGCCTGACTCAGTTACAGTGCTGTATGCCAAAAGGTTACATGAGGGCACCGAGTTTTTCTTAACAGTCTAATGAAATCAATGAAGGTTCGAGAGCTGCGCCTAAAGCTATAAAATACTGCAGCATTTATGATTCGTATGGAAAAGCATTCCTCTGTTTCCTAAATGAGTGAGTTTCTGAACTGTAAGCCAATAAACTACCTCAAATGCAGCGTAAGTCTTTTCCAGAAACACATCTGGACAGCCATCACAAAGTGATCTAAATATAGTTATATATAAATAACTGTACTGTGAAGACGAAGGGCCATAAAACCTTCATCCAATCATTGCATCCGGTCAAAATAAAACGATTGGATGTTATACTTGCCTGTTAAACGATGTATTTGCCAACCTCTGTGCGCTATTGGAGGGGGTGTGGCTTTGGAGATCACTCCGAAAATGGCGAGTGGGGTCTTATGCTTTCAAAGCTAGCTTAAACAAAAGACATAAACTCACTCAAGACGACACGCTTTAATACTGTCCAACAGACTGTACTGTGTTACTTGCACTTCATGTCATGGCTGCACTGTGTATGTTCTCTATGTAGTAAAAACAACACATACACACAAGACTTCTGGCTTAACATGAACACAGAGCAGCAGACAGATTGTAAACAAAACCCAGAGTGTCAGTGCCATAATGGAAAGTGGAAAAAGCAAGGCTCATCGTGTGGAACAAGACTCTTCGTGGCAGATCTAAGCAGAGCAGCTTTGTGCGCCCGAGACAATAAACTGATTCACTGTGCCATTTTGCTGACCAATTTTTTATCCAATCACTGTCGCTGTCTGAGTAAAGGCCACGCGCTGACTGCAAGCCCCTTGAAAGCGTGTTTCCTGATCCAGAGCGCATGGCTTGTTCCACACTGCTGCCAGATTGGCTGAGCTAGGCTACAGCTAGCCATGTTCACGCTAGGCCAGGCCTGCACAGCCCAGCCCACACTGAGGCGAATTCAGGAAGGAAAAAATGCCTCATTTTCTGAGCAAGGGCTCCCAAGATAGCTCTCTGCTTTGAGTAGCAATTAACGTCTTTTCTTACTTAATGGTTCGTCAAACGCATTAATCTATGGCAGGGGTGAGAAGATTAAAGCTAGCGAGCGCAGCAGCAGAACTTGGGAAAGGAACACAATATTGCCAAGAAGTTATTTGTCTGTCAAACAAAGCTGCATTTAGCGTGATTGATTAGCAGTTCAACTGCGTGAGTGACAAACCATTTAACCGCCTAGCCTCGGCTAACACAAATTAGCCCACGCCATAACACATGCCCGAACTGTTTCACGTGCTTCTTACTGCAATTACGTGCCTACATGGCATCTCCAAGATCTAACGTAATGAGGCATTATTAATCAGAATTAAAGCCAAAATAAACGAATTAATCACCTGTTATCTTTTAGTCTGAAAAAATCAATTGATTACCTACCTTTGCCAAACCTGGTAACCCAGCTAACAGGGAACATTCCCAGAACGTTGGCCAATGTTCTCTACGAGTTCTCTCAAAATGATCAAAAAACATTCTTGCTGCACTGTTAGCAGTAATGTTAATTTTTTAACATGATATATATCATCTCAAGTTGTTAGTGGAACGTTTTAAAAATGTTACAGAATAAATAAAAAGTGTTTGAATAACGTTCTTATAACAAAACAGTAATGTTAATAAACTTCTAAAAAAAACTGGATGTTTTGAACATTCCTAGAACGTTCTGGAATAATATTTTTAACTGTTACTTAATGGAAACGTTAGGGAAACGTTGTTACAACCTAAAATTGTTAGCAGGAAAAATACACATATACATATTTATAACAAATAATTGAAGCCGGAAAATGCGCACAGGGTGGTCAATACATTTCAGTAACCAACCAACTGGGTAATTAAATCTACCAATGACAAAGATCTCAAAGCCAGAACCATCAGAACGGTTCTTTAGTTCTCATGTCTGGAGTCGCCTGAGTGTAGCTCACCAAAAAAACTCTCGGTGAGCAATAGGTGTTACCCAAGCGCCTTCATTTACAACATGAATACATAAAATCCAGCGCTTTGTTACGAGGGTGTTGGGCAGAGTAATGCATTGCCTTCCCTCCAGAGAACGCAATACTTTTCAACACAAATAGTAAAAAAATGAAAATGAACTAAATGAAAAATGGCCCAGGCAGCGTTTACAGCCCGAGACTCTGAGACACACAGACCAGATCCTTAAAACATACAGAGCTGCAACTTAATCACTGCATATGCGGAAACATGCCAGCGTCTCTCTCAGCACACAGATCTAATTTCGCCTGACGAGAGAGAAGATATTGCCGTCTCTGGGGTGTAACACTGATAGACTCCATTTTGTCTGGAATTAGAGGGAAAAAATAACAAATTAAGCATGTCAGCTTCTACTATTAAAGCAATTTACAACCTCAAGTAAAAAAACCCTCGAACAGTCTCAGAGCAATTTGCTGGCGGTCTGATACTACAAAGAACGAGGGAATGCAAAACATTTCAGTAGATGACGACCGTGATGACTGGAGCAGGTGAGCGCGCTGGGTGCGAACTCAGAGAGAGATCGCGAATTCCCTCGGGTCTACCTGAGGACATGAATCCTGACATCACATTAAGATTTTTCCAGCCTGGCAGCTGCTAATCTTTGTTAATCTGAGACAATGTATGAAAGTCAGTTCAAAAACACTGACCGTTAACTGATCTTCTGTCACGCCACAAGCCCCAATGTGCTCTTTAATGTTTTTCTTACTCTTACTTGGGGAAACATTCTTACAATCGAAACGCACGTGAAGATGCCGAGACGCTCTGACTTTCAAACACACACAGACAATCGCAGCCACTCAAGCTATTACAGCTATAAATAAGACAACGATCGTAACTGTGAGACAGTCACAGCTATAGATTGATCTCACCGATATGAGAACATTTGCTTTAGTATTTTCTCTTTTTTCCAGCCCAGTGATAAAGAACATGAAGCTAATGCGAAGGTGTTGATCCCTCGCGTGATTTATTATTTGTTATGACTCCACTGGTGAGATGCATTAATAACATAAAAGCTGTGAAATATGGAATATTAAAATCTATATACAGCAATACCCAGTTACAACAGACATTATAATAATAGTCATGATATATCTTCAGTAACAGTAACAGATATATCTTCAGTAACGGTCACATCAAACACAGAGATGAGAAGATGCCGGAAGCAGTCTGGACAGGAAGAGGCAACTTCATTCGGAAAACACTGCAGAAGTCACATGACACGTTCATGAATGCTACATAAAGATTTATAGAAGATCATTTCAGCAGGATTTTTTCATGTGTCGTGTGTCACTGGTTTAGCACAAAGTAGCAAATGATTTTCGCTAGTCAAGACAAGTGGGGTAACGGTTTGGCAACTTGGTTTGACTGCTAAGACTTCAACTCTGTAGTTCTATAAAAACACGTTTGTTTGTTTTAAGAGGCTGGAAAACAGACTTCATACTCCAAGCTCTACTGTATAAAGTTTGCTACGTTTACAGGAGGAAAAACTTGGCCAAAGCTCATTAAATACCTTAGGAAACAAGTACACATAGATTCTCTCTTGCTTTCAACATAATTGTACACCAATTTAGAACTTACATTGTTAAGGAACAACATCTTGTCTGATGAACATTTCTCTTCAAAGAAATGAAATATGACTGCAAATTCCAACACGACGGGTGACAAATGCTGGATCCTACATCGCATCATTCACTGTGATGAAAACGGCAGACAGTTGAAGCAACTTTAATATTTCAACTGTAAACCTAAAAATATAACGACAGTGTCTAAGAAACACTTGTCTTGTTGATCTTGTTTGACTTGTTGATCAAAAATGTCTAGAACAGCATTTAGGTTTGCAAACAACATGTCGCAGAGGCGTAGCGACAATTTAGCGAAGCGTGTAATTTTCTTGATATGAGTTTTAAATGTCTGATATAACGCCCACATATACAGTATAAGAAAAAAGATGAGAAATCTAATGCGCGCATATTTTAAAGAACATACACTTAAAATACATTACATAATAATGTAATAAAATAAATTACATTCCTGAGCAGAATGTCAAATTAAGCTGTAGAAGATTCTGAAACTGACAGGAAGCAGAACAACCAGCTTACGTTTCCCTAATGTTTCCATAAAGTAACAACAACATTAAAAATGTTATTTTGAATGTTGCAGGAACGTTCAAACTGTCCAGGTTTTTAGACGTTGTATTAACATTACTGCTTGGTTATTGAATTCTGTAACTTTCTAAAACGTTCCACTAACAATAAGAATAACGTTTAAGATATTCGTATGATATATAACGTTAAAAATACGCTCTACTAACGAATGTTTTCCAACCACAAGAATGTTTTGATATCATTGAGAGAACTTTTAAAAAATGCTAGCCAGCGTTCTGAGCACGTTCCCTATTAGCTGGGATGTCTTAAATCAGCCCTTCAGGAAACTGAACTGAATGTTGAGCTGAAGCTGAACGTTTAATGTTGAGCTGAAGCTGAACGTTTAATGTTGCGAGTGCCACTTACACTTCAACTGTAAGTCATGGCTTTTTAACAAGTGAAGTTCATGTATAATCTCTGCCATGACTGTGGACCCCGAACATCAAGGGTGTCTGTATTTGTAAAGCATACAAAAGTACCCCAAAAATACCTGAGTCTGGAGGCTTTGCGCTTTCGTGATGTGATACCTGTCTAGTTTAGTCGTGGGATTGGATTTGGCACAGCCTGCAGTTTGTAGGTCTTTGGGTGGATTGACCTCAAGCCCTCCAGCCCTGGCAGGGGCATCTCCCTCAAACCTTTGAATGATTGTGCTAGTTCAGGTGTCACTGGCTCCAAGCAGCCCAGGTTGAGGCATGAATAATGGATCTGCCACGGAGCCGAGGCCCCCGGGGGCCAGCACAGCCCAGCTCAGCGTGAGGTGCATTACCGATGGGCTATTAACAGCCCCTGATTCATAGAGCTGGCCGACTCGACAGGAAACGCCATTAGCTAACTGGACTGAAATTGCATAGTAAGATAGAACGTCTCATGCTTTTGGCTGCTTTTTTTTCGCAGAGACAAAGGTCTAAAAAGCTAGAAAGAAAAGAGAAAGCTGGTGGACGAGATGGTGTGTTAGGAGGAGATGGTGTGTTCAGAGCTTCAAAAGCGTCTTTTGTGGCAATTGAAGAGTAGCGAGGAGAAAAAAAAGAGGTGGAGGTGATTGTGTCCACAGTTGTTTTCCTGGGGTGTTTTTGATCGTGTTTTGAAGCACGTTCAATCGACACCAGCAGAAGACTATCATGATAGTAGCTGTCTGGCTAGACCACTTACACTAGTAAACTCCCACACAAATACCCAGATCATCAGGGGAAAACAGTGTCCAGCTCCAAGCTTACAACCAAGTTTAGGTTGTAAGAACATTTCTGTAACGATTCCATTAAGTGACAAAAACATTAAAACTTTATTTTGAAAGTTCAAGAAAAGTTTAAAACGTGCAGTTTCTTAGATGTTCCATTAACTTTATTGCTTGGTCATAAGAACATTATTCAAAACTTTTTAATTTTGTAATGTTTTTAAAACATTCCACTGACAACTTAATGATGAACATTTTTGATAAATATGACATAAGCGCTAAAATGGATCTTGCTATGTGGACACTGAATGGAGTAAAACGAGTTGTGCCAGAGCAGTCAGAACACGGCCGCCGAGCTCTGCAAGCAAAACACAACACAAGCGTGTGTTTCTTCTCCACACAGAGATCTCTCTGATGAGCGATACGCTGTGGTCAGCTCGTCCTTGTTAGCAGTTTCTCCGTGTTCTGCTCTCAGAGGAGTCGTAGAGAAAGACACGGTTTCACCTCGGCATACTTTTCATTTGGAATTCAGCGAGGAGACGATGAGCAGGAATGTGGCAGAAGTTTCAGGCTTTCGGGCTCATGTGATGTTTACCGCTCGTGTGTTGACTTCTGCTGAGGATTCCAGAGCAAATAATTATGATTTCAAACGCTGGTGGATACAGAAACATTCTGCTGCTGGGGAATGACATGTTTATGTGTTAATGGCCCCTTAGGCACACTGCACGTGGCTTTGAAACAACCCAGCTGACGGGGAATGTTCTCAGAACGTTGGCTAAAGTTGGCTAAACTCAAACATGTTTTTGCAGTAACATTCGAGTTTATTGTCATTTCAATCATATACAAGTACATAGTGAAATGAAACAACGTTTCTTCAGACCAAGTGCTACATAAGACTGAACATCACAGAACTACAAAGGACGAGATAATTTATACATAATTTATACATATATTCAATGTTTATACATAAACATTCGCAGTATCTATCATATATATCAAAAACGTTCTTCTTAAGTTGTCCGTGGAACGTTTGTATAAACATTACAGAATAAAAAATTCAATAATGTTTTTACAGCCAAGCAATAACGTTAATACAAATGTCTAAAAAACATTATGAAAATTCAACAACTTTTTTTTTACATTTTGGTTACTTAATGGAAACATTAGGGAAACATTCTTACAACCTAGCATTGTTAGCTGGGAAATGCCTGGACATGTGACATCGGACAGGTAAGAGTTAAAAGAGCGCGTAAGGCGGCGAGTTTCCACTCCAGGTGTCGCTAACGGCGTTTCCCCTCGTTTGAGACCTCATGCGTAACGAGTGCTTTATCAGAACGCTACAGACCATCTTTACTAGTAAATCACCCAGAGTAAACAAACACAGGCCATGACATGACGGCGCACCACGCAAGATAAAACTATAATTAAACCCACAGCTTTTATCTTCACCCGGAAAATGATGTCATTTAAATCATCGCCTTGTATAATAACCAACTGAACCAATTACTGCAGCCTCACGTGTGTCTCTCTGAATATAATTTTCATTTCGAGCAGGAATCATTTGGGTTGATTAAGGCTTCTGAAAGGAACATCCATTCATTTGAAAATTTGTCTATATGCGTGTGAGTTCAGGCGTCTGATGAGGGCTTCTTGAAACAGCTTTTATCGGACGGATGGTGACCAAAAAATGACCTCAAAATTAAAATACTGGGTTAATATGTTCACGTTTTGTCACATTTATAGACTGAAAACTCATTAAAACTGTCAAAAATACTATCCAGAGCAAATTTCACTCTCACATCATATGAAAAAGTTATTTTGTATAAAAATATTAATTATTTTAGATAATAAGCATATCTGTGCCCTCCAAGGTTTGATTGCTTTAAGCAAAATTAATTTTTTAATGTCTGCCTTTTGAATTGGTGGTAAAATATGACAAGAACATTTTGTATGAACTTGCTTTGGTTTATGGACATGACTGTTGGGTTAAATATTACAGTTTACTGTATGAATGTTGTAATTATTCAGTACCATGAAAAAGTACGAATACAATGTACCAGTAACACCATAATTCAAAATAATTAAAGTGATTAAAGGCGCTAATTAATTGAAGTAATTAAATGTACTGTTTATTCCTCATAAAACAATAATTATTATAATATATTCTGTGCAAACCGCACAATATACTTCAGCAATTGAGGTAAATTAACAAGGCAGAAAATTAGCATAAAATCTGCACGCAGGAATAAAAGCACGTCAGTAAGTTGTGAAAAACAACATGCACGTGTAGCTACAGTGAACTCGCTGCATAACAACCGTATTCTTGTGTGAGAGCATCATCACAGTCTCTCGGCCCGCCCAGAACTCCAGATTTACGCCTGCCGATCTCCATCACGTCCAGCTCTAGACACATTCATTAAACGGAAACGACTCCGGCTGTTCGCCCACATCTGACTGAAAGGTCATCGCTTCAGGCGTTAACGTGCATCCGGCCAAAATTAGACTAGGAAACGGCAACGTTTGACTGTGTTATTAAATTAACACTGTCCAACCATCTCAAAACCACAACTCAAAACCTCAAAATCATCTCAAAATGATTTGAAAGGAACGTCAGCACGGCTAATAATTTTAGGCTGTAAGAACGTTTCGCTAAAACTTCCGTTCAGTAACAAAAATGGTAAAAGGTTATTTTGAATGTTCTAGGAACGTTCAAAACATCCAGTTTTTTAGACGTTGTATTAACATTATTGCTTGGTTAGAAGAACATCATTCAAACTTTCATCATTCAGTAACATTTTTAGAACGTTCCACCATCTACTTAAGAATAATGTTATTGATACATATTGATAACATAAATAAATGTCTATTAACATTACTGCAATAATGCTTTGGAGATTTTAATTCTTTCAGAGAACATTAGCCAACGTTCTGAAAACGTTCCCTGTTAGCTGGAAGTGCTCTCTGTGATATGCCAAAGTGACCTTTCATATTCAATGCAAAAACAAGTCGCTCTGCTTCACAGCGTCTGGAAAAACATGTGGTGAAGAGGAACTGAGCTGCAGTGATTATTGTCACTCTGTGGTCAATCTTCCATCCTGGAATTGTAATGCCGATGAGACAGCTTTGAGAAGTAGGGCAGTCCAGAGTCCAGCTCAGAGGAATTGTGATGTCTCAAGGGTATTAACTTACAAAGCCTATTACAGGGGAAAACAAGAGAGAAACGCATGCAAATGCCCAACGGTTGGCATGGTACCACCTCTAATCTCTTCAAGATATGCATCAGTGGATCAAATCCCAGCATACCCTCAGATTAAACTCTGCACTGGCAGCGATGTTAAAAAACAGATGCTGTGGTCATATCATAACTAATTCACAGCTAGCGGGCCTTTATGTCGCTATGGTTAATTCACCCTGTGGATTGCAGAACAAGCACGTATAAAACACAGACGCAACATCCACACTGCGGTGAAATCTGATTTATTCCCTCAAAGTCACCTACATATTTATTCATGTTTTCACATTGACTAAAGTGCGTTCAAACTACAAGATACAATGACACACAAATCCACAGATGATTAAAATCGGGACGTTTAATCGTCATGGCAGCGTCCAACATCTGTCATATTTACAAATGTTTCTGCATAAACATTCGTACATAATGACACATAATGACGTCTCGTCGCACCCATATAAATCACAATAACATGTTATTCTGGTGATGTAAAATCACAACACAATCATATATTCACGTTATTGTCAGAGATTTACTCATGCACATGCCAGCAGATATGAATGTGTGTACACAGAAGCATATCATATCCGTCTGTACGCTGTATTGTACATCAAATATCAAGAGGAGCTTCTATATGCACATATAAACTGCATATATACACAGCTGCTACTGTATAACAGAATTCTGTTCTATTGACACTATTCGACGTGGGCAACATTTGTGCTGTGACCAGATTACATAATTACACATTTATACAGTGTGCACATCCTGTGCGTGATCAGATATGAGTGATTTCTCTATATATTATGAGTTAATGCAATGCCTGATCTGGATTCAGGCCGTCATATCTGTACTGATCTTCCTTAAGCAAAAGACAAGAGATTAAACTGACCTGAAGACAGAAACTGGATCATTGTTGACATACAGTAGGTAAAGTAATGTGGAATGCACAGCTCAGACCACCTGGTCCTCACATCTGTGGTGAAGAGATGTTGAGATGTCTGTGTTGAAGAGATGTTGAGATGTTTGTGTCTTCAGTCATTAGTGTAAGAGCTTTTATTTGTGTCTACAGCAGCTCGTTCCATTTTACAGTGGAGACATTAGACCGGCTAGTTTGAATTTCAATGTGAAAGTTTGCATAAACTTGACTGAGCTTTTTAGCTTCCCACTCACCTGAACTGTACATACATTCAACAGAAGTACATTAGCCTGCTGGAGTCGCACTGTATGACAGCACCTGAACTCTCTATCAGTCCATCACAGAGATACAGTGAGCATATACTGTACAGCTGACAAAATACAGTGAGCATACACTGGACAGCTGACAAAATACAGTGAGCATACACTGTACAGCTGACAAAATACCACAAGCATATACTGTACTGTACAGCTGAGATACAATGAGCAATTATTAATATAGGATCTCCTTTAAATAGGCTAATAAGTTTTCAAAATATTTAGGTTTTATGACAGTGGTGGCTAATACCATTTTACCACAGTTTTACTATAGTAACAGTTACCATGGTATTTTTCTTTTCTTTAAACCTTAAGGCAACATCAAAGCTGGGACTTTAAGTTTTGAATATTTTAGCTTTTTCCACACGGTCTGCATTTAAATGGTAATAGTTTACTTTTTGATGTTGTTTTTCTAACAGACATAATTTTTTATCCGTTTTGATGTCTCTCTCATCTTCTCTTGCTTTGGGTGCCAAAACTCCTAGATCAAATTAAAAAACTGACTCACATATTGAGTAATACTACCATAATATCAAACATCACCTGAGCCCAATCAAAACTGCATTCCATAAGAACAGAATTCCACAAACAATATTCCACAAGAAACAGAATTCCACAAGAAACAGAATTCCACACAAACAGAATTCCACAAGAAGGGTATTCCACAGAGTCAACCACACACATTCCTAAACACTGGAATTCTGCAGGCCGTGCTGGGGCTGTCCGCAACAGTCATAATCAAATATGAATGATCTCTCTAATACTCCTACGCTCTTGAAAGATAGAGGTAAACAATGTCCAATAACTCAACGATATGAATCATTTCTAGAGCGAGGTTTGGAGTCAAGGGTTTACTTTGACGGCTCCCACAAGCAAAGTGCCAACGGGAAGTTCATCCCATCAATGGATTGTGCCTCTGCGTGCATATCTGTGTGGGATGTAGCCTGAGCAGCTGAGGAAAAAGTTCAAGATGACTGTTCATCACTTAAGACCATTAGAGACCAAACAATCATGGTCTGGAAACAGGCCAGAGGCTTCCAAACATTACTGGATGGAGAACGGGCCTACGGGCTGTGTCCGACCTCAACCGACACCTATAGATACAGTGTAGATGAGTTATCACTGGCCAGAGATTAGACTGTGGATACAACTGACTCAGTCTTCAACATGCTAAAGTGGCCACTGAGGTGTGGAAACCAAACATGATTTCGCACAAATGTTAACATTTAAAAGCAGGTGGAAAGGGTGGGCGAGGAAAGGGAAGAGAAAGTGAGTGAGAGAGCAAACGAGGAACCACAACAAATTACAAGAGCTTTTAGTGGATCTGTGTTCTCTGGTGCACCAAACGTGCTTCAACAAACACCTGGAAGTCAACATGAAATGCCAATTTAGCCAAACTGTATCTCTAAATGACACTGTGTATAACAGAAAATACACAGCTGGCATGGATCTGACCAGCTCCTGATTGACAGGCGGTTTCAGGGGGAGGGGCTTGATGATGTCAGCCAAAGAGGAGGAGCAGAGACTACAGTACCAGCTTTATACCAAATAACACAAGAAACACAATATGTTGTAGAAAGACAATTTACAAATGAGATCATATCACAGACAGCAGTGAGACAGAATGAGGATTAAGATGGTAATCTCACACGTGTTTCAGAGGAGACGACAATGATGTCTTATCTGTCCTGGGCTAAGATACCAAAATCTGCAATTAAAAGTCAAAGATCAATACGAACAAACATTTATCATCAAAATCTCCCAAGAGCCAATGATGTGAGCTATGACATCATCATTCATTTCATCCTTCTGCACTCAACAGTTGTGTTGAGTCAACAGAAATACAGATGCACAGCTGGACTGCATGTGTGTTTTCATCATGTCTGATGATGTAACTCATCAAAAAATGCATGTGAGAGATTCTAACATGTATTTACTGACAAATGGCAACACATACAGCCAGGCTAAATTACCATGGTAACATCCCGCTGGACGACAAACACTGAAATTACACATTAACGCACACTCTGAACCTGTGAAAAGAGAGTCTTGACTTCATTCAAATCACTTCATTTGTTCATTATTATTATTATTAATGCTCCTGTCACTCAAAGCTGAGCTGAAACTTTGTCATTTGTTTCATATATTTATCTGTTTCATGTGTTCTATATAATTTATGAAATATTGAAATATTTCAGTGAAATATTCTATTAATGTAACAGGCTTTTGCCTAAAGAATGACCAACAATACGTTTCGATACGCTACAGCATAATTCTGATCTGAGATCATTTTGTAGCTTTTTTAGCTGGTATGGATCTGGATGAAGCAGGCTAAGCTGTGAGCAAAACAACACTGAAGGCACATTAGTGCAAATGATTCAGAATCTTTGTGTATGTTATTATATCATGTCTCAGACCGAGCTAACTGCAGTTAAGGCAGCTTTAAGCTTAATACTGCATGCATGAAAAGCAGCAGGTCCTGCAAGAGCTCAGCATGCGTCTCCACATGCTAAACATGAATCACTAAGTATGCGCAACATTTTCAGGGCTCTGCTGCATGCCAGAATTTGTTTTTGGCCCTTTTTAAAAAAAAATACTTATTCTCCTGGGCTTTGAGTGACAGTAATATTGCCTGACAGTGTAATGACAGTAATTATTAAATTATTGTTGTGGTGCTTGAAAGCACGCATATGAAAAAGCCACTTGACCTGCATGTAATTAGTGTTACCTGGAAGTATAGTCTTTTATTTAATCCACCACTGTCTGAACACTGACTACTGACAGACATGTACCATCAAACCAGTTTAGCCATTAAGTAACAAAAACATTAAAAATCTAGTTTTGAAAGTTCTAGGCGCATTTAGACGTCCAAGGTTTTTGGATGTTGTATTAACGTTACTGCTTTGTTTTTAGGAATGTTACTTAAACTTTTTAAAATAATTTTTATTCCGTAACATTTTTAAAGCCTTCCACTAACTACTAAAGAATAATGTTTTTGCTATACATAATATATAATGTTAAAGAAGTTCTAATGTTATTTAGAACATCCAGACATTTTTAATAACATTGAGAGAACTTTTAGAGAACATTAGCCGATGTTTTGAGAACGTTCGCTGTTAGCTCGGTAGTAGCAGGACAGACAATAAAGGCAAGGCAAATAATAAAGGTAATGAGCCACATTCATTTAAATATTATATTTTCTATTTCAAAGTCATAAAGCCAAATGAATTTAAAACACTTTATCTTGTCTATATGTATATAAATATGTATCTCATATGTATCAAATTTCGGTCTGAAATATAGTTTAGTACTTTTAAGTCAACTTTCCTAATTTGTTGATCTGTGCGATGATATTGGACAATATTAACCAATTGTTTTGGCTATTTTTTACAGAAAACATTAAACAGTAACTTGTCTTCAATAAAAAAAAAAACAATCTAAACATCCTTTAAATCAACTAAGGTATGTACATTTATAACGTTTAAAGTTAAGAACTTAACTTTAGAACTTAATACTAGATATTAGATATACTAGATATTTATACTAGATATTTCATGAAGAAACATTTGCAAACACAGCAAGAAAACAAACGCATGCTAATATTCTCTGTAAATAAGTCTTAACAAGTCGTGCAGATGGCAAAGCAGATAAAACACTGATTAAAAGCGATTTGTTTGCATTGAATAAGCCCAGATTTTCCACATACATCTCATGTGTGCGTCGTCCACTCTGCGTCGTCTTTACAAACACAGAGAAAGCAGCTATTGTATCTGTAGGAAGTGGGTGAGAAGCCCACACATTCAGGAAAAGAGCAGGACCGGAAACACAGAAGGACGAGTGCCTTTGGCATACGCTCCGTCTCGGAGCAGGTGTGGGGTCGTAACACAGCGGATAATTTAAGCAAAGTTCTGCAGCCGAGGCACCTAAAGCAGAAGCGAAAACCACAGTGACCCTGAACCGCAGCTGCCAGGCCTGGATCAATTAAAGAACTCTGACGCTCCTCTCCAGGAGTCGTAAAACCTCGCACATTTGTAACCCATATCTGTCATCTCCATCAGCCCTCGGGCAACATACATCACCTTCCCCCAGTCTCTCGGTCCCGCTGCGCTGAGGTTTATCCTCAGACTCTGTAAATGTAATCAGTGTTGTTGGTGACGCGCACCTTCTTTCCAATGATCTATCAAAAACTGGGCTTGTGTCCGTGGCGTGAGTCTGAAAGCCTGAAGGCGATGCGGCCCGTCGCTGGACATAAATCATGACAAATCTATAACACATTAGTTTATGTGAGTTCGCAGCATGCATGCGCTATTATGGAATATATGCAGGCAGAGCACGGTGCTGACAAGCATCTACAGGTGCATTATGGTGGAATGTTTCATATTGCATACGACTGGCCCCTCGAGCAATATAACTGTCGATATCATACTGCAAATGCATAAATACAGCCATAGACTGAATGCTGGCCACCGCAGTCCGTTTATGATCGTTGGCCGCATTAAAAATTGATGCGATAATTACAGTCAAGCAGGCATGCAGTGACGCAACTCTGGTTTCATTAGTGGCAGATAATCCCAGGGTGCAATGCTTTAAAGCATCTCTGGACATAGATCAGGGGCCTAATTGGATAATGTACAATGCTGATTGGGTATTGAATTTTAAAGCAGGCTCCAAGGGGCCCAGCGGTGAGCCGGGTAAATGACAACAATCACTGCGAATGGAGCGCAGACGCTGGAGGATTAAACCGACACATCATCTGCGTACAACAAAGGGCAAATGGTCAACGGTACGCAAACAGTACAGGCTGAGCAGGAAGGAATAAACCGGAGTTTCTGCGAGACATTAAAGGTTTGCGCTCGCTCAGGAAATAAATCTTCAGCTATGTCAACTTATCAATGTGGCTAAGCACGGTGCGGTCAAAGCTGTCTTGCGCGCACCCTTAACTACAAGGTAAAGAATCGTTTAAACACCCCGTGCATACAGTTCTGAAACAATTCAAATGCATACCAACTCAAATGCAGAAGATACGCAAAGATCTTTTGCATGCGCCACAATATCAATGACAACATTCAGCACGAGTTAAATGAAGTTATAAATGAATGCTTTATTTCTCCATAAAAGATAATCGACTTATTTTTCAGCAGGAATAAATGAAGAGGTCTTTCAATCACACACACAACACAGAACTGTTAACGGAAGCATAGAATCACTAACCTGTCACCATGTCAAAAATAACTATATGAAGAATTATTGTTTCTGCATTAGGTCTATAGCTTGTGTATGCAAATCACATGCATGCATGCACTGCATAGAAAACAAGAGTTCATAATTAGCCTATTAAAATGAACATTCAGGAGCTGGAAAGGGTTATAATTGCGATATTTTCTCAGATGACGGGAAAAATGGAGTATACTACATCATCATCTCATTTTTAACTCTAGCTCCAAAATATCCTAATTTTTGTCTTGGAGGGACCCTCGTGGACTGCACACGAACAAGTCAGTGTTGCATTTAGACAAGCACTCCAAGAGGAAAGATTATTCCAGAACAGATATTTTTCTTAAATATTTCAGTGACAGTAAATAATTGTGTTACACAAGTTACACTGTTAAAAAACACGACCCATCTTTACTGAACCTTTACGGAATCTGCTGGCTCAATGAAATACAAAATTGCTTTTCAAATAAATTTAAGATTAAAGCATAAAGTATGTTGGTATTGTTTTTTAATATACAGATTATATGCCTCCAAGTTTACAATCATTCCCTCTTTAGCAAACATGTAATCTGCGATCTGCCATCTAAAGCAACGCAGCACTCCAGTAATCTACCGTTTTCTGCTCATATCAGCAGATTTTAATTACCATCAAACGAGGCGTATAGACGACACATCAGCGGACGCAAAAATATACCTAGCCAACTCTTTCAACTTTTAAACAAGGCTGAAACACATGTCCGTATCGTACCCGAAACAAAAGACGCAATAAGGGTAAAACAGCGTATTGTTTCCGACACAAACTACCGGCAACAAGTTACACATTTCCCGTTGAAATGCGTGTAACGCCACTGGCCTTTTAAATGCATCTCCGCAAACATAACACACTTCAATAAATTACACTGTCCGCGGGATTCTAATAATGGGAAATATTTGCTGTAAGGCATAAATATAAGTAAGTTTACTGAGACGAGCGTTACCTGAAACGCAGGCAGAATCAAGCCGCCTCGGATGGGGATTTTGCGCACTGAGTTTCTGGTAATCTGTGCTTTCCTCTATAACTGTACGATCCTCAATGCGGCGCGATGAACGCGATGGGGACAGACACGATGCGATGCGCAGCGTGCGCTCCTCTCCGCCGCCGCGCCGTGATTAGAGTCCCTTTCTCTCTCCAGCCGAGCGCGCGTCTGACAGCGCGCAGCCCGCGTAGCCTCTTGTGGCGATGAGGAGAAAGTGTGCGCTGAAGAAAAGCGGGTTCGCATGCATGCATGCACCGGGGAAACGCGTGCATGTGCTGATAGACAATCGCGTTAAAACAGACAGTGACGGTCATTATTGTGCACTGGCTAAATGCCATTGTCCTAAGCTTAAAATCAATCGGAAAACAAACCAGAAATCTGCAAGAATTGTCGAAAAAGAGGCGATATGTATTCTACATAGAAATAAGTATGCTTGTCTGTAAGTTGGTTACCCAGCTAACAGGGTACGTTCTCGGAACGTTGACTGTAACATTCTCTAAAAGCTCTCTCTCCAAGTTACCAAAAACGTTCTTGTAGCAACGTTAGCGAACGTTTTTTAATGGTATATATCATATGTACCAAAAACGTTATTCTTAAGTTGCTAGTGTAACGTTTTTTAAACGTTACAGAATTAAAACCCGTTTGAATAACCTTCTTATAATCAAGCAATACAACGTCTAAAAATGATGGATGTTTTGAACGTTCCTACATTTTTCAAATGAACATTTTTTACGTTTTTAACTTAATGGAAACGTTAGGGAAACATTCTTACAGCCTAAAAATCAGAGCGGGATGTCCAAAGCAGGTGCCCATTTATTAAGGTCTAGCTCTGAAACAATGAAGGTTCGAATTAAAGAACCTGCCACTGGTTCTTCGGTCAACAGTCTGTGTACTGTTGCTTTAAAAACCCACAAACCACCAAACTGATGTGAAGAATCTGTAACGAAGCATCAAATCGCTACAGAACCTTATAGCTCAAATAAAGGAACCATAAACAGCCCAGAAGGTAGTTAATAATTAAACTGAATAGCATTTATTTTTAAGAGTGCTTGTGCAAAAGCACATGAACATGGCGGAGCCAGACACAAGCAGCACCGGTATAGCAAGGCTGAAGGTTCGTGTTTGTCACAGCATCATTTACTGTGTGTGTCGGAGGTTAAGTGCCTGGCTAAAAAGCTCCGGATCAACATCTCAGTGGGTGCTGAACAGACGGGTTTAGAGTGAAAGGTGAGACGGTTACAGTACATCATCGCAAGTAAAAAACCAACAACAGACTGGTGAGATTTTATCTCACACCTACAGTAATCACCCTGCATGGAATCCACTTACATGCTCCGAAAACTTTCAGAATAACGTTTTTGTTATTTAACGGAAATGTTCAGAAAATATTCTTACACCCTAAAATCATTAGCTGGGACTTGCTCAAGGGTACCTCAGTTATTTCCTGCCCACATCCAGAACCTACAAGACCGACTCTCCAACCAGCAGGTCCTAAGCAGTTGTGACAGCACATGCAGCTCAACGTCTGGTTTCCTGATGCATGTTAACGCAGATCTGGAAAGAACTTCCCCATCTAGAATGAGACCTGAGAATAACTATGTCTTAACTTTGGATTGGTAATGCAGTTGGATTTAAAGTTAACAGCCGTGGTCTAAACGCTACAAAACTTCACATTTTGATTTCATGGGGTGTTAAACAATAGACAGAGGGGGTTAGACGTGTCTCTCTCTCTCTCATCCTCCAACCTTCAGCTTTAAACGCTAAACATAAGTTCCAGTCACGTATAAGCATAACAAACCTCGACTTGCTGCTGCTTTCCATCCATCACTGTCTCACATCACTTCACTCATATTTCATCTCTCTTTCTCTTAAGCCTCAAACATCTCGTCTTGGCAAATGCTTGCAAAGACAATAAAGCTAAATATGGAAGTAGCTTGTGAATATTACATATATATATTTCTTTGGGTTATATACTACGAACTGTTCCGTAAAGATGTGTAAACATCACCCGCTTCTACGATCACATTAATGAGAAGACTTTTGCTTTAACAACGTGTACAATTTTAAATTGTAAGAACATTTCCCTTACGTTTCCATTAAGTAACAAACACATAAACATTTTTTTTTTTAAAGTTCTGTGTCCAGTTTTTTCAGACGTTGTATTAAAGTTATTAATGGAAACGTTAAGGAAACATTCCTACAGCCTGAAGTTGTTAGCCAGGTAATTCCTCCTGTGCTGCAGGTCAATGATGTTCTGACAGCACCGAAGCCCCGAATCAAACTCTACTGACCTGTGAAGTCCAAGCCAGCAGATCAATACTGTCTTCAGACTGAAGCAAAAGGTTTCTCTGAGCACGAGCTTGTTTTATCTGTTAGCATCATTAGCATGTAGCAGGTGTAGCTGTGTGAATGTGAAAGTGGTTCTGATTCACTGAGCCTATATTTGCCCTGTCTGTTCTGTCACAGATTAACTGAGGCAAAAATTGGGCAAACTTTCATTCACGTCACTGTCGGCTCAACACAGACGCTCTGTATAAACGCCGAGATTGTGTGTTGTCTCAAAACTGACATTTTAAAGGTCAAGAGCGGAATCTTTTTCCAGCCCATTACAGATTAGAAAACACATCATAATTGACCATTACAATCTACAATCACATCAACAAGCAGGTCATTGCTTTAACAACGTGTCCCCAGCTAACAATTTTACGCTGTAAGAACATTTATCTAACGTTTCTATGGAGTAACAAAAATGTTACTTTGAATGTTCTAGGAATGTTCATAACGTCCAGATTTGTTTGGCCTTTTATTAACATTATTGGTTTATATTGGATCATGAAATATTATTCAAATATTTTTTACAACTCTGTAATGTTTTTAAAACATTCCACGAACTTGCTGCAAGAACGTTTTTCAGACTTCGAGAGAACATTTAGAGAACGTCAGACACCATTCGGAGGAAGTTCTGTTAGTTTGGAATACATTGTGTTTAGAAGATTGCTTATTTTTTGGATTTTGTTTACTCACCAAAAGCAGCATAAGCTTTGAGGCTCACTACATCAAAATGATATTTTGGCAATCATTATAGGTTAATGTTGCCCTCTGGAAATCCCTGCTTGTGCTGCTTTAGAGCAGTTGGCCAAGATAACTCTTCCTCAGCAGTGACGAATCAGAAAACATGAGTTTTCATCAGGGATCTGCTGTTGACTCGCCCCACCAGAAACGTTTAAAGTAAACAAACTATTTTCTTTTCTAATGTACATTTCTGATCTAACTGTAAACTATCTATCGGTGTACGTGAATTTAACAATAAAACTTGCGCCCCTCCACTTTACACAGTAATCAAGCCTGGTTGTAAATTGATTAAATTAATTTACACATATCCCTGCTAACAGGGACTGTTCCCAGAATGTTGTCTGACGTTCTTTAAAAGTTCTCTCAACATTATCAAAAAACGTTCTTGCAGAAACGTTAGTAGAATGTTTTTTTCCCGAAAGTTAGCATATGATATAAATGTTATACATCACAAGGTGTTATTCTTCAGTTGTTAGTGAAAACATTTTAAATAGTTATAGAATTAAAAAATGTTCGAATAACGTTCTTACAAAATAGCAATACAATGTCTTGAACATTCCTAGAACATTTAAAATAATAAGTGGAAACGTTCTTAGAGCCTCTAGAACTGTTAGCTGGGGTGTCTCAGGAACAGCACGAGCTGTAAAAAACATCAGTACAGGCAATAGATTGTGTGTGAGGGAGGAGACACTTGCTAACACTTGCTAACATGAAGGCTGGAGGCTTTTCGGCGTTATCTTCAGTTTGACGGACACAGGCAGGAAATACTGTGTCCATCGATGTTCAAGATCTGTTCAGGTGTATCTAAAACATTAGAAACCCTTTTAATCTCTCACCTTCTCTCGTGACATTACAGCTCAGCTCCAGACAGGAGAAGCTTCTGTCGTTCTGTTGAGCTGATAATCTTTCTAAACTCGATGTTATCATCTTTAAAACAGCACCATTCTTTCAAAACGTCCCCAGAAAGAACCACATCATCCAGTCGGTGATGAAAATAAGGGCTTGGGGGAAAATGTAGAGGCCAAAATGTTGCTTTATCAGTTGTGTAACATTTGCTATATTTCATAATGATTCAATACAGCTGTGCAGTTCAGATTTAAGTGCCTCTGCAGACCACCATAGCGGTCAGCCTAGCTAACAGGGAACATTCTCATAACGTTCTCTGGAAGGTCTCTCAAAGTTATCAAAAATGTTCCTTCAGGGTTGGTTGAACATCATTAACAATATTATATAATGTTATGTTATTCTTAAATGGTTAGTAAAATATTTTAAAAACTTTACGGAGTAAAAAATGTTTTAATTAACGTTCTTATAACCAAGCGATAACATTCATTCAACTAAAAAATATAGAACTTTCAAAACAACATTAACCGTTTAACATGATGGAAATGTTAGGAAAACGTTCCCACAACCTAAAATTGTTATTGCCGGGAGATGTCAGCTTTCACCGTCTCACAGGCCAGTGTTGCTCTTAGTTACTGTTGCTTTTTTAATTTGACACCAATTAGATTTTACGGGTTACCGTCATAATTGTTTAGATTGAATCAATTAAATCAAAGTCAATTATAGCTTTAGATTTAAGGATATTTCTGCAGGCACTGTAATACGCCAGCACTTGATTTTTATTAAAACTAACAGATTTCTATTTTTCTCTTTTTCTTATATGTAGGTCATATTAAAATTGTCTTGGAAACTTTTTACCGTGCCTTTATCATCGTTACTTTCTACTTATTACTCCTACAGATGTACAGATTGTTTTACTCTTTTCTCAGAACCAGACTTTTCATTTTAAAATATAAAAAATATAATTGACAGAACTGTCGTGCGATTTTGGATGTGGCTGGTAAACAAATTCACATACAGTGAATATAATGCTCACAGTTATAGAAACAGATTTTAACAAATGTTAAAAAATACCCATGTAAAACGTAAAAATACTGCCGTCTGCACCCTGCACATCCTACACCAGCAGAATCTACAGACAGCACTCTCACACCGTTACAAGCCAGAAACAAATGACAACGTTGGCGTGATTTTTTTCTTGTTTTAATAATACGGTCATTTACATCTAGGAAAGGCAATGAGTCATTTTCTAACAATCCAGGCGCCTAAAAATAGGCTTGTTTATTTACTGCATTAATCTTGGAGAGGCGCTGTACGGCTGCTACATGATTCGCTTATTTCCACTGGAAAGTTGTTTTAGTCACATAACGTTAGCAGGCCGTTGTATTATCGCGTGTACATTTGTAGCCAAACCCAGAAAGCAATTTTCTGCCCTTTTCAGACTACTTAACGCTAATAACTTCACATCCCCACCGAACACAGACGAATGCGAGAAGCAGAACATGTGTACCGTGTTAGAAAATGTCCAAACGGATAATCGTGACACCCATATACACTTAATGTATATATACATCATCCATTATGTATTACATATGCACTATTTCTGTAGGAGCAACTCTTAAAATGCCTGCATGAGTTTCAATGGGCTGCATAGTTCTAAAGTGGCGTGTCATAACACAGCTATGGTGCGAGCTGTCAAAGGCATCGAAGGTTAATGCAGCTTCTAGATGGAGTGTGTTTACCTCTCTCTGCCGGCGCCTAATTGTGCCTTAATACTCTGACTAGCTGCTGTATGGTTTCTGCTGAGAAAATACAAGGGCACGGATGAAGGACACTGAAACAGATACACAGACACGGGGCAAGTCTTGTTTTTCAAATCATTCTCTCTCTCTGATGCCATAACATAACCATTTTTGGATGTATGGTTTCATAAAGAACCATTAACATAAGTAGAACCTTTCTGTTTCACCTTTTACAGTCTAAAGAACCTTTTTCCACTACAAAGAACCTTATGTGAAACTAAAAGGTTCTACAGATTATACATTTACATTTAGGTATTTGGCAGACGCTTTTATCCAAAGCGACTTACATTGCATTGTACTACACATTGATCACTATACATTGAGTATATGCAATCCCCGGAATCGAACCCATGACCTTGGGATTGTTAACGCCATGCTTTAACCACTGAGCTACAGGAAAGCTAATAGTTATAATATATTATAATATTATAATAGTTCTTTAAGAACCTTAAACTGTTCTATCTACCTATCTATCTATCTATATCTATATATATAGATATCTATATATATATATATGTGTAGAGAGAGAGAGAGAGAGCTTTTACATTGTATAGAAACCAACTAACATTTGGAGAAATGAACTGCATTGCCTTGCTAAGGAATTTTTAGTGTTAATCCTGTTTCATGTCAAACACCAGCTCACCCCGATGCGGGTGAAGTAAACGGTTCTTTTAAAAAGCACCATGAGGCATGTGCTCCATTTACTTACATTTCCCTCAGAGTGACGCCTGCAACAGCGCCGCAGCACTCAGCAGCCCTTCAGGTCAAACACACGTCCAGCAGCTGACCTGCCGTTACGACCCTGTACAGGAAGTCAATCAACAGCGGATTATAAAGACTCTCGTGTGGATGTACGAATGAAGCATGTGAAAAAATGGCTTGACAGAATTCTAAATCAATACGTCGATTTTTTTCCTTCACCGTAACATGATAAAGAAGGGATTACATTGATTTATTTAAAATGAGAAGGATTTTAAACTCCACGCTCTCTGGCGAGTCTCTTTCTCTCACAGAATTAGTTTTGGTAGGTGAAGGCAATTGCATCCAGCGCTCACATATTGAAATTTGAACACAGATATTATATTGTAATTCGTCACAAAAGAATAATTGCCTCAAAATGCAGAAAACTCATGAACGTACTGAACCAAACGTCTCCACACATTATCGGCACTGTTAATTTTATGACTCTACATGCTTATCTACAGACCTGACCTAGAAAATAATACACATTATTGATTAGCAGTGTGTGTCCAATGAGGTCCACAGACCTTCTCCAACCCAAATGAAGCACGCATGATCAGCTAAATGTCTGAAAAATGTTCTTAAAAACTGAACGTTTTGAATGCCCTCGTCCTTTCAAAATAACACTTTTGATGCTTTTGTTATTTAACAGAAACATTGTGGAAACGTTCTTACAATGCAAAATTATTCGCTGGGTTAGAGGTGAATGAAACACACACAATAGTCTAGAAAACACAAGCATTAATAATGACACAGAACACTGTAGCATTGAGACAGCTAGTTCTCTGCTGTAGCACCACCCACATTATCCTCAGATAAGTGTAAAAATCTATCGCTCTACTGCTGTTGTCTAATCAAACAAAGTATATTCACTGAACTCTGGGAGTTTTGACTGAAGTTTTGTTTGGCACAAACCTTCGACTCCACTCATGTCTCTGTGAGAATGAAGTCAATAGGGAAATCTCATTTGCGCGATACGTGCGTTTTGTGTTCGGTACAGGGTCATCCTGCAGCTACAGTGAGAGATTATTTACAAAGTGTTATTGGTCGAGAAAAAACCTTACGCACTGGTCATATCTCACATCATCAATGCAGCTTCAGTTAGACACAAAACCAGAGAACATGAAGGATATGGAGATGGTATAAAATGTCTGTAGTCTTTTTTTTTAAAAACAGCATGTGTGGGGCGTCCTGAGAGACGCTCAGCCTTGGAAATGAAATGAAACGTGTGAGACACTGTTTTTTGTCCTCAATGCAACATTTTCATGCCATGTTTGAGAAATAATTCTGAACAGATGCACGTAACGTCCATACAGCCAGCAGCTCACATCTGATGCTGTGACATTTAAAAGTCCTTCTATAATAAACCAAAGGAACAGACTGTGTGTGTGTGGGGGGGGTTACTTATCCATATATTGGGGACAAATTTCTACCCCAAAGTCAGCTGAATCTGACACATTTGAGCCCCATTTTGGGGATATTCTTGTTTGTAAAAACACAATAAAAAATGTAGTAAATCATGTTTTTTTTAAATTGTACAAATGCAGAAAGTTTTCTGTCAGGGTTTGAGTGTGGGTTAGGGTTAAGTTATAGCGTTTAAAACTAGCTGTGTATAAAAACACCAGAAGTTTAGGGAATGTTTAAATTTTAGATGGAAGTAAATGTGTGTGTTTGTGTGTACGGGTTTGACTATACCTGTGAGGGCCATGTTTGAAAATGTCCTCACACATATAGCGAAAAACATCAAAAACCAACTTCTGATAACAATGTTGCTGATCAGCTGGTTTACTTTAAAACTAATCACGTTAACTGGTTACCGTGATTCTGGCCACAGAGATGGAGTTTCTGCTTCGACTGTTCTTCACGCTCTTGCTAAGAATTGTATCGAAACGTCTCACTACCTCCGATAAAGCAGATGAGAGAACAAATATAAGCTCCATTCATTCACTGCTTCAGCACAGAACAGCAGCTAAACTCACTGGCTTCAAATACTCGACAGCGAGTCTGGGTTTCATTCCAGCGGTTCCAAGTTGAGCTAGCGCAGCAAAACTAAGAGGCTTAGCTAGACTATGTTTTAGCATCTTGAAGAAATACTTAGGGTCCTCCATCGTCTAAAACTTCAGGAGAAATGTATGACGTCCCCTGACAGTCGGACTCTTCCACTGGTTATGGATTTAATATTATATATTCACAGCTAGCGTGATTCTTTTGTCCTCAGCTTCCATTCAAAGCATGTGGACATGAAGAACCGTTCTCACTGCTTCATCTGAGGGTCTTCTCTAGCTGTGGGTTAAATCTCCAGATCACACTCTTAAACTTTCACCTACTCTGTTCCTCTGTGGGGGAATGAACTCCCAGCCTCCACCTGAGCTGCCGAGACCATCACAACCATCAAACAACAACTCAAAACACACACCTGACCAATCCTTAATGCTCTGATTCTCTCTGATAGACCTCAACAAGCATATCAACAATTCTGTTTCTGGATCACAAAACCACAGTCCAGCCAATGGTAAAGGGAGCAGGAGGCAGTTCCAGCGAGGCTGGTAATAGCAGGCCAGCTTTAAAAGCACAAGATCCCGCCCACCCTTCAGACAGCCATCTAAAGCCACGCCTCCTCCAATAGCGTGTGGAGGTATGCAAATACACGGCTGACTGACAAGTAGAACATCCTATCGTTGCATTCGGACTGAAAAATATGTTTATTCAGCCTCTCAAATGCTCCTGCCCATTTCTAGCGGTAAAATACTGGTATTTCTGTCCTTGCTCTCTAGATTGTTTCATCTTTAAAAGTTGCAGTTTGTAAACCAGCCATGAAACTAAGTAGGAAATCTGGAGATTGTTCACAATTAAGCGACAAAGAAAACAAGACGCGCACATACAATAGCTGTTCATCAATATAACACACAGCGCATAAAGCCGCTAAAATAGCGCTCGATCATACATACCTGCGCTGACTGCAACACACCTGTATCGCTTCTCTTTAAAAACACTGCGTTTTCTTCTACGCCCACGAGCGCCATCAGCACGCCGCTGTCAGTCGCACCATCCGCCATCCAAACAAGCGAGCGTTTCCCACGCGTTACAATCAACGCAACAATCTGCCGAAACGCGTCGGAAAACAGCGTGCACGTGTGAAAATGACGTTTATTTTAAAAACGCTTTTAATTACATTCATTTTCCATTCAATTAAGCGATCTGCGGACCGTTTCACATTAATGTGATGCGTTTCATTCATGCTGAAATGATTTTGACAGTCCTCCTGGAGGAAACGTTAGATTAATGTTCCCCGAGCGTGTTTAGCAAACTTCTGATGTTTCAGGCAGGATCAGCCGATTTTTTTCTCAGACTGCATTTCTGTTTACTGTTCATTTCATTTATAAGTGGAAATAATATATATATATATTATTGATATAAGTGGATAAATAATATAAGTGGAAACTTCGCTATACTGGTAAACATTGCTCGTTAGTAAAGAACCCTTTTGTAAAAACATGCAATTAAATGTTTTTTTAGGTTTTCTTACCAACTGAAACATTGTTCATCAAAGTCTTTCAAGAGCAAACAGACCAACAATTGTCCATAAATCGATTTTTATTTCTTTTTTATTAAAGAACGACCTCTGAACAGAATATATGTTTTGAGTCTTTATGTGTAACAGGAATGAAGGTTAAAAATCTGTCATACAGTTTTGGCTTGTGAAACATCTAACATGACTGTTTTGTGACAAATGGAGAGGATCAAGGTTCTGTTCCCTTTCAGCTTTTAATAATGTACGAGTATGAACTTATTCTCAGAAAATATCAAATATATATTTGTATTTGGTGACTTTTTTTAAATTTCATATATTGCCCCCCTATCTAAGCATTCTCACTATAGCTGTTTATTTTAAGTGTGACCCTACAGCTGTTTATTGTAAGTGTGACCCTATAGCTGTTTATTGTAAGTGTGGCCCTATAGCTGTGTATTGTAAGTGTGACCCTATAGCTGTGTATTGTAAGTGTGACCCTATAGCTGTTTATTGTAAGTGTGACCCTATAGCTGTGTATTGTAAGTGTGGCCCTATAGCTGTTTATTGTAAGTGTGACCCTATAGCTGTGTATTGTAAGTGTGACCCTATAGCTGTTTATTGTAAGTGTGGCCCTATAACTGTGTATTGTAAGTGTGACCCTATAGCTGTTATACATTTGCATGATTTTTAATAAACAACCCCTTTTACCGTTTTATTTTATGCACTTTTTCTTCATGCTTCATCAATATTCTGTATAAAGAAAAGTAA
>JAZGTJ010003145.1:0-37183 GCA_036877575.1 Botia almorhae
TCTTTTCCTCACTCTTTCTCTGTCTATTCCTCTGTTTTCTCTTTATTTTTTAAAGAAAGCAGCTTTTGGAGTGTGGAGCTTGATCTCTGTAGACAGAACATGTACTTTGATGTTGCATAAATAAAAGCATATCCAGCCCAAACAGTAGAATAACTTCCCTGGGATTAGCATTTCATTACAATACAAGTGTGATGGTTTGCAGACAAAAGGTATGAAACACGCAGCAAAAGTGGGACCACGGTGGTGTGCCTGCTCAGAATATGAAGAGCCTGTGAATTCTGGTTTGAAAAACCATGAATTAAACATGCAGTGTCCTTACCTTACACTGAATAGAAACACAACCTCTCGTATGTTTAGAGATGTTCACCAAGTTGTTAAATAAAAAAAAGCTTGTTAAGAGCCTTTGTAGTTTTGTGTTATTAATATGTTGAATAACATTTTAGATTATTATTATTTCCAGTGGCTATGTCTGAACCGTATTGCTTGCTAGATTGGGTGTCCATATTTGTGTATGTACATGAGACAGAATGAAGAATAAAGAGAGAGACAGAGTGGTTTATATAATATATAATATAAGAGAGAGAGTGGTTCATATTAAATTGCAAAGCTAGAGCGAGGGAGTCTTTTCCAGAGGATACTTAACAGAGCAAGTTGGAAACAGACTGTTAGCAGGATAATTTGGCAAAGGGAAGAAATCTCCTGCTGTCTGCAATAGTGCGTTTGCTGTGGCTTGAACATGCAATTACCCTCGATTTCATTTTTCACAGATAAGTGTGGCTGCTCACTGGAGCGGCAAAGGAAAAGAGTCGAGGGGCTTGTTGACATTGGGGTACGTACAATCGCAAGAATCCGCATAAGCTGCCCATCATTAGAGCCCATCATGGCGGTTAATACACGGATAATCAAATAATCAAACCTCGATAATCGGATATGCGGATGTTACGTTAGATGAGATGAATGTTAGCTCTCTGGTGGTTGTTGTGTAATGATGTGTCCCCAAAAAGGTCTATAATACCTGCAGAAAGATGTCTGTTGACATTCATATTCATCTCAATGAAAACCACTCAGCTGGTACGTGGTCCTCTTAAAAGTTCACGACTCAAATTCTGACACCCCTGCTTTTGGGTACTCAGTTCCACATTCAGGTTATTTTGAGTCCATTACTTGAACTGTAAATGCTACGTGGAACAAAAAATGACGTTTTGGACAATGCTGATTGACACCCCAAGAACACAGAATTGTGATGTGAAAGCCAGCAGAAAATTATCCATAAATATCCATTTTGCGCTTTTACGAGCTCTTTAAAAATAATTCAATTTTAGTGATTTACCTTTACATTTACCTTTAAATGGCCTTTGGAGGTGGGATAGTTATGATTTTCCCCCCAGGGACTAACTGGACTATGCTAACCAGGAAAATGTTTATATACAGTCATAATGAAAGGTCTGTATTGATGGAGCATGTAGAGTGTGTAATGACGGATCTGTCCCAGATATTGGCAGTATTGGGTTCTTCAATTGTGACTGTGTGTGTCCTGTATAATGAAACTGGAAGCATAAATAATGCCAAAACAGACATTAAAGTAGACATTAAAGTGGTTTGACTAAACAAGACATAATTTTCTTACTTTTTCTTTTGCAGAAAAACATTCATTATAACTGAGGTGTGAGACATGCATCATTTATCTATACTGTGTTATCCATGGGTTTCTGGAACTACCAGAGAACCTCACAATAACAGTTTCTTATTTGTATCTCCTTGTCTTATTTAATATTATTACAGAAGGTACATACACTCAACACAAACCAGAACCATTTGAACTGTCAGATGAAGTGAATATGAGCTCTGGTTTGATGGGTGCTGTTGGTTACCAGTGGAAGGGAAATTTTCCAGGATAAAGGGACTATAAAGTATATATATAAAGTATAAAGTGCCCATACCCAGTACCCCATTCTTTAATTTTTATCCCAAGGCATGAGGAAATTACACACATCCATATGCACTGATTTGTGTTTCTGTTGCTGGTTACTTCTGCATTCCTAATATTGAGTGTCTGGAAAGGATTGGAGCAATTTAAAACTTTATTAATTATCATCAAAACAAATATCTACCAATTTCCCAACCATGAATGCTTAATGTGACCTCTGTAGCAAAAAGACATCTACATAGAAACCATGCAATTCAACTGCATCCACGAGAATGATCTAAATTATTCTGCATTTTTACCTTGTTTGTAATATTTGATTTTCAGTTATTTGTTTGTTTGCTTTTCACGTGTTATAAACTGTCTTCAGCAGATATATACACATGATTAGTTGTGGTTCCTTTACATGGAAATGCCAATTGCTTGCAGGCACAGCAGTCTGCGTTTGGCTTCTTTTTCTGGTGGCAAGCCACAGAGCTTCAGTTCCAGGTTTTTGGCTTTGTTTGAAGTGCAAAGCAAAACTACACAACAGCTTTTTGCCATGGTTTTCATTCCTGAAGTTCCTACCATCCTTTGATTTATAAAAATGATTTGCTTAAAGTCAAATGCTTTAATTTCTTTTTTTACATTAAAATTAGTTTATTTGTTTAGTTCAAGGCTGAGAAATGTTTATGAAATATTTTTAGAAGACATATAGAAAAATGAAAAGGAAATATCTAATGCTTTTCCGTGGGCGCCTGGTCATCTTCATGGTTCAAACACCCACGGAACTGCGCCTGTGCTTGTGGCTTAATATATCCTTCAAAGACAGCGTATTTGTGTACAAAACTACAGAGCTACAACCTGATTTAGAGCTATTGTTGAATTAATATCACCCCCATGAAACCACGTTGTAAAGCAGTATGTGTATCACATGTGTATGCACCTCTTCACTTACAAACTAAAACTAGCTGTTATGGTGGAAACGCTTATTTAACGTCATGGAATCAGTCCCTCATAATTTTATCAATCACATACATAAACACAAATACTTACTTGCTTTAAGTTTATTGGGATAAGAACATTTTAAAATGTATTTTTATAGTTGTCATTCTTGTCAAATCTCTGTATTAATATAGCTTGTAGAGGTGTAACAATAAACCACAGCCGTGGTTCGGTTCACATCACGGTTTTGGAACCACAGGGTTTGGTTCGGTTCTGCTTGCTGTGGGGACAAACACTGACTTGAAAAATTACAACGGGCTACAGCTATAAATCATAGTTCCAGCTTCTGAATAAAGGTGAACATGTTTCTGTATGAATATTTATGAATGTAAATATATCTTTTATTTCTGTTTTGTAATATTTAGATTTTTCCATGGCTGGGTTTTGGCTTCAATAAACTTTTTACTTTTTTACTTTTAATTTTATGAGGATTCCTTTAATTGACAAGTTAGCAGTTTCGTTTGTCCTTCTGTTGAGTCATGCCTGGCTAGTTTCCACAAGTATTTCTCAACACTGATAATCGTCCTTGTTCCCGAACTTGCGAGACAAGATAAAAGAGCGTGCTTTGTAACATATTGATGTAGGATTTAGAGAAACCCCCAGACAGTCCCAAACTTTAGAAGCTTTTTAATCAGTTTCTTAAGACACACAGGGAGTACAAGCTAACCTCTATTCTTTATCTTCTCTATCAGCTGAGAGTATATATTCAGGATTCGTATATACTTAATCTTCCTGATCACAACAGGTGCGAGAGCCATCAGGCACGGTGAGAATCTGTGTAGAGGCTGGAAGGGGTAGGCGATGTTTCTGAGCTGACAGGGGAATAGTATTAATTCCTGCCCTCTGAGAACTTTGTGTTCCTTTCCTCACTCTTTGATCAAGCCTTTTCGTGATTAGACACTGACCCTGATATGACAGACCAGAAACTTGTTAAAAAAAACGTAAGATAAAAACAGGGAAAACTTTCTCTGATGTGCCCAGGGAAGGCAGGAGAGAATAGGACGCAAGTTATTCTGATGCTGTCCCTCCACCCCTCTTCGATGTCTGGTGGGTAATAAAGATTTCATGTATTCATTTTACTCAGGCAAAAATTGCAATCTATAATGACCTGACATTTCTTTTTAAAACTAGCCAGAAGCCTCATGATTTGAATGTTGAGCAGCGTCTGGACTGACTCTGGACGAGCTCGCCTGAAGCCTGCTTTGAATTCTATAAGCTTACCTGTTGGTGGACATAGAAGCACTTGCGAGAGGCTATATGAATGCATCCTTTTCATTTTGTGCTGAATAGAGTGGTGCTTGTTGGATCATTTTAAAGCTTTGCAGGCAAACCGGTCTTTATCTAGCTAAGAATAATCCACAACACAACAAGTTAGCTTTTATCCGTGGATGGTAAAGAAGAGAACCATGTTTCAGGGAATAGATTGGATGCGGAGACGGGCCTTGTGAGTGGAGCATGGAATCTGTTGATCAAAACATGCCTGTAATATATTTACCTGATTGGTGTGTTACCATCAGAGTTACAGGTAAATTCTACATGTCACTTCAGACACGTCATATGGGGAAACGAGGGCACACTGGCTCGGTCCAAGCCTTGTGTATTGAAGCTAAATCTAATACAGTTTATCAGCTTTAGCGTGGAGAGTCATGGAGATTATGGAGTGTGTGAAGGGCTCATCATTTTGCATTCTCTGTAGGTTCTCAAACTATGCCTGCATTGCCTTAAAATGCCTTAAAGTCTGTCAGTGGCTCTTTAATGTCAAATTTTGCTTAATCACAGAGTGCCTCAGCTTCTTTTACCCATACAGAGTCTGTAATCTCCAGCGGTATATGTGATTTCTGAGGTGCAGAATAATGTTTCCTATATAGCACTTTTCCCAGCCTATACTGTGTTTTTCAGTATCTATTAAGGCATGTTTTCTAAAGAAAATAGCAAAATGCACTGGAGGGCTTTAATCAATGAGATGAAAAGAGAAACTTTACCCCTGTACTTTAGATCATTTCATTGCCTGGCTGTTTTGGTTTACAACTATGCATACGGCAGACACTTTCAGTGAAGTCAGTCTTTACAATTCTTCAGTACACACTGGGAATCGAACCTGTTACAGGAGCTCAGGAAATGCTGGTTCCTTACAAATTACCAATATGGGCCGATCTGAAATGCATCTTAAGACTACACTTTATTTCTTCACTTTCTGCCATCTTGTCAGGCCTTTGGGTTGTTGAATATAATTCGTAGATACTCCATGCTCTACAGCACATGAGAGACCCACAATGGAGGATGAGGCCTGTAGATGCTAGCACAACTGGCAAGCATATCAAAATCTCTCCGTGATGAATTTCTCAGCTTCTCAAGCTTAGAACGTTTCATGTGGAGAAGACAGTTTGGTGAATGGATTGGGATTTTAATGAGGATGAGCAGAAAAACATAAACCCTTGTAATGCTGAGCACACCGGCGCGGTTCCTTGTTTCAGAGATTCATGCTGCATGCTATTGATGTTCTGTACGAAAGGCCTTTCAGCAAATTAACATCCACTTCATATCTTCATTTCCTGACTCAACCATTTTGTTGAATTGCCTGAAATTGATTTTTCACCAAACGTGTTTAAAAGATGAATGGAATTATATGAGCCAATTTTGCATGTACTCGGATCAGATGGGCAAACCCATCTGTTACCCCCACTGGCCAAAGCAGAAGTCTCTAGACAGAGCTCTGGCCAGAAAAAAAGATCTTTGTATAAAGGAGAAGGCTGCTTTCTGGCTAATATAATCTATTTCAGACCTGGTGGAACCCATCTGTTGCAGAATGTATCCACATAGGTATCACATCAATTATAAAATCTTGTTTCAGCATATGCTAACATACATAGCACAAACCAAAAATAATGTAGTAGAGGATTGTAATTTGCTCTTTTTGCGTCGAATACATTTCTGTTAAACTTCATTAGCTGGTTAGGATTTAAAGGCAACAGAAAATCAAAATAATTGCTCAAATCTTTTTCTTAAAAAATGTTTTTTATGATCTTTCCTCAGAAGTTGAGCTACAGGAACAAATATTGCACATGCTGTTGCATGTCATTTTTTAGACCAGTATTGTTAAGGAAACATTGTTTCAGTGCTATTTGGTCGGGAAGGATGAAAAGAGTTGAATTTCAGCTCCTAGCAGGGGTTTAGTTTGGTGTTCCTTTGTTTACATTGACTGGAGACAGTCCACATTAAGCTGAAACAAAGGCACTTTGCTTCTCCTCAAAATTATTTTTCTCATCATCAAACGCCACTGGTTCACTTCAAGCAGTGCTGGAAACTATCAATGTTCAGCCCAAACACAGTTCGTCCCTGGTGGAAAGTCAATCAAAGTATCTCTGCAGTACATCTAGCTTCAGCGTCTCTAACTGATCATTTCCTCTCTCTCATCCCTGACTGTGCCAAACTGAGGCTTATCAAAGCCACAGCTAATGGAAGACGGTCCACTCCTCCCTAAGGCAGCAGGTCAGTGCAAAACAACCCAAACTGATGACATCATAGGAAGTCTGCAGATGGAAACCGTGTAAAGTGACTGCTCTCCCCTCCCATTGCATCTCATCATTTTTTGTGGCAAACGATTTAGCAATTCAAAGTGCAGCCTCGGGGTGGCAAGTGTTTATGTGTGTGCCCAGAGTGATGAACACTCGCATTTGTATCCTGTCACCACACTGTCAGTCATTGCGCTTGGGTAGGAGATGACTTTAACTCTGGCTTTTGATGTATTTACTTAGATGCCATTCTCAACTATAGTATATCAAAAAATAAGAGGCAATTCTGCTAATTCACCTTCCAAGGAGCTTTAGGTGCAAGAATATGTATGTGAACCCATAGATTTACCTGGATTTCTGTATAAATAGTTTATAAAATATAATTAAGTCAGACACTATAGACAAACAGACTGCTCAGGTGAAAAGAACATAGAATGGTACATTTTTATGTTTTCTGTGAACACACTGCCTGATGCGTTGCTGTTTGTGTATTATTTGATTAAGTGTTTGTTGTTATGACTTACCTGAAGATTAGATTTATTTGATTGAATTGTTTAAACAAAATACAAGCGTTCACATAATATTTCCTGTAATTCTGCACACATATCTGCTTATACTTGACTGCAGTTTATAACAGGCCTAAAACCTAACATATTAAAACCTAGAGGACAAGTTTATCTCCCAGCGTTTGTTCTTTCATAGCATGACTCATATGTTGCATTGAAGCATCAGCTTGTTCTGAAATGTTTCTTTTACAAATGTATAAAAGAAATAAACACTGGCACAAATGAGGCACAATTGCCACACAGTAACACAGTAACAAAAGAAATGCAGTAATTTGGTCTTCGAAGAATTTGATGAAAAACATTTGAGTTCATAAAACTTCTGATTTTTGATTGCAGACTGGTAGGTTGCCAAATCAGTTTGAGACATTGTTGAAATCTCTTCCAAAAACACATTTGAGATTATAGGAAATAGGGCCTATTTCTCAAGAGAAACATCTGAGAAGCATAAGATTTAATTAAAGATTTCCATTTGCTTTCTATTTATTGCTGTCTAGAAGTATTTTTCTATGGGAAAGAGGGTGGCAAAAAGTGGAAAGTTGTGTGTATTTTAAAGAGGCAGATCTAGAACACTCAGGACTGAACACATAATATGAGATGGTATTTTTTTCTCTTCTCTGATTAATTGGCTGTGTGAAGTGTGAAGTGTGTGAAATGTAATGCTACAATGATTATAACTTAACAGTTTGCTAATGATGGCTTCTCTCTGTATGACATTGATTCACCAACTCCATCACGCTCAAAACTGTAGACACTTTTTCTGCTGTAAAACACATTATATCAGGGCCATGAGAGATTCCAAGCTAACAATTTTAAGTTGTAAGAATGTTTTGTAAAGTTTCTATAAAGTATCAAAAACGCTAAAACAATATTTTAAACGTTTTAGTAACGTTAAAAAACGTCCAGTTTTTAGTATTAACATTATTTCTTGGTTATTAGATCATTATTCAAACCTTTTTCATTCTGTAACATTTTTTATATGTTCCACTAACTATGCAAGAATAACATTTTTGGTACAAAAACCTTCCACTAATGTTACTGCAAGAATTGTTTTGATAACGTTAGAAGAACTTTAGACGACATTAGCCAACATTCTGAGGACATTCCCTGCACCCATTTTTATACAATTTTGTGCCAAATTACTGACACCACTACCATGCTGGGAAAGTTTATGTCCCAAAAATCGACAGTGGTGTTCCTTTAAAGAACATAATTTTGGTTTCAGTAGGGTTAGGGATATAAATCCTGGTCAGATTTAATTCCTTGGTTTAATTTGATAAACAGGATTTGTGTCTTGCACTTGGTTTGTTGCACAAAAGTACTTTTAGTTGTAGTTTCACTTCTGACCACTGTGGGAAGGAAATTTAGAAAGCAGAGACAGATTATAGCAGATGCAAAATTAAACATTTGGGAACCAAATCCCACGTCATTCTGCATTACTCAGGGCCAGATTTTAGCTTACAGCCAGACATCCTGGCTAGTCTATTACCTCTGTTTGTAGTAGATTAAACTGGCCCTTTCCATAGCATGATGTTGATGGTGATTAAAATGTATAGGATAATGTCAATGTCAAAGAATATAAAAGCGGTTATCTCTATTATTACTGATTATCTCTATTTTATGACATTTTTCTACAACTGACAGAAATATTGGATCTTCCTGGTAGTAGACCCCACTGCTGTCTTTTCTATTTAAATCTTTTTTCTATGAAAGCAACACGAAATAAAAGACTTTCAAAAGGAAACCAAAATGCAATTTACACAGCAAAAACAGACTTGTTGCTACAGTGATGTGAAAAATAAGAGAGGTCTCCAAGCACTGCTGACAAAAAGTAATATAGCTCATTGACAGGGTAAAAATGGCAACAACAGAGTCCTTTAAAATACTGGATGTGCTGCTTTCCAGCAAGATGGTTGTTACTGGCAACTGTAAAACTGTTGTAACAGTGAAAAATGTGTGACTGCAGAGCTTGTGGGAATGGGTCATTCCTTTGATATGAATTGAGGAGGTCAGGAACTATCATTGACATCCTCTGTGTTGGTCTTCTAAAGGGTATTAGTGAATCAATTTAACTGTTGAACAATTTAACTAATTTAACCTTTCGGCTTTGACCTTGGTTTTCTTGTAACTTGTTTTGGATATGTGCATCGTTTTGGATAAAAGTGCCTGCTAAATGCCTAAATGTAATGTAAATGTCCTTACAAAATATTCATGTTTTAAATTTGTTATAAACCAAAAATTACAGTATGTGGCTTTTAATAACCTTGAGAACAAACCTCACAAGCTCTTTATAACAGAAATAATTCTTTAAAAAAACAATTTAATCAAACATCAGTAGTTATAAAAGTAGCTTCTCACCTACAACAGATTAAATATGTCAAATCTCTCAGTCAGTCTGTTGTTTTGCCAGGAGAAAAACACCTGGGAGCTTTCTAAGTTCAAATAAGCTTTATGCTACATTTGTTCTGTTCTTGTTTTGATATATTTGTTCATAATTATGTGTAGGACCTGGCTGTGGGTGTTTTCTAATGACGTAGTGTGAATTACACTGATAGGTTGTCAATGTGAGAAAAATACCTCTCACAGGTGTGGGTGGTCTGGTTTCATAATCATATAACATATAAAACTGCTAATTATGAGCTGTTTGCATTTGGTCATAATGCAGTAAAATATTATAGTTTATCAATTATAATATGGTTGTTATTTGCATGTGTTTTCACTGATGGTAATATTGCTTGTGCTTCGAACTCGAATACATTTAATTAAAGATTTGTTCATTGAGAATTTATACAAGTTTGTGGCTGTTTTACTATTAAATGCTTTACTATCTTTAAAAATTATATTCTAAAAATTTAAAAATTAAAATTCTTTGAACTAATATAGGTATAGATAGTGGTGCTGAATAAGGGTCATGAAGAGCACAATCATCAGATAAGTGGTAGGTAACATCACTCACTAATGTGATTTTGGTAAGCTGCTCCTGGTAATTATTGTCCTTTTGGTTTGTTAGAGGATGTCTTTGTGTTGTTATAGGTCAAGGGCATCTGTGTTGTTCACCTTTCGAGGCATAAAAGAACTCAGCTGCAAACACAATAATATTAAATTGAAATAACAGAGCCAATTTTTTGCCTGAAAAATCAATGGCCCCTGTATTGATATTTTTAAAACTCTTGTCTTAACTCTCAGGTGGTGCTTTCAAATTTTGAGCTTTTACATTGACTCTAATACCATAAGCATGACTGTGCATCAAATTCTCATAGAGCAGAAATTACCTCCACAGCAATACTATATTACTATAATAGATACTATAATAGATGTTTTTCTAAAAAACCTTTGTATTTCAATTTTGTTATTATACACTGTTGCATGTTTGAGGTTTTGAGTGTATCACTAAATGCATGTTAATATGGTTAAGCACATTGCATGCTGTTACTCAGACCTGTTCAAATTGTGTCAATTTTTTATCAGGTAGCCAGTAGCTCTTTATATTTTCCCTCTTTGTTCCTGCATTGTGTCATTCATTACACATTATTAATAAAAAAAAAATTCACCGTTTACTCATACATTCTGTGTGCATAATTCACATTAAAATTTCCCTGAAAAACTTGGTTTAACACAGTCCTATAAAATATTAGCCCATAGGCTTGTGAACGCATCCTGTGAATTAGAATGGGGATCATGCTAATGTCTTAGCGCTGTGAGTGTCTTACAATCTGTGTGCTGGCGGTCGCGTGGCCCCATGACCCAGCTCTCTTATCAGCTGTAATGCACAGGAGGTGAAAATGTGTGACTATGCATAAGCAAGGTGGCGACATCATCTGTATTACAGAACATTGGCCTCCTGAGCTCTCTTGATATTGTCATGAACATATTGAGGTCATTTAAAAAAAGCCAAGTTAAAGAGCACATCACAAACCTGCCTGTACTGTAGCATGATGCTTCCGACCTGTAGCAGCCACTTGTGCCTCGGCAACCTGATAGCCATTTTACCACAGCTGCTTATAGAGTACATGTTCTCTCCTCGATGATTGGACTATGTGGTTTCTGGTCAAGGCAAGTCTTCCTGGGGTAGTGGGAGCCCTGTTTATATCTGATATTAGGAGGATTCAATTGCAGCTGAAATTGCAATTGCTAATCAGTTAAGGCACATCATCGTTTACACATTAAAATGTGATCTTTTTGTTCAGATTTTGGTTTTGTTTGGTGTCTAATTTAAAGTCTACATTAGACCTTCATCTCTGTTATAAAATAAAATAGTGCAATAAAAATACATTTCTCCCAAAAATACTTATTTAATCTAAAAAACCAATGTGATGATTTCAGAAACCTTGGATATTTTATAATGTACTATACCTGTATTACTTTAAATGTGTGTTCTCCACACTGTGTCACTGTATATTGGTATTGGTTAGTCTGTGTCTAAGTCTTGTGCATGTGTATGTTCTCAGTTTGATAGCAGCATGCAATTAGTATTTTAAAAGTGTTGTTTTAACATAACTGTTGATTGACAGGCGAGTGATTGACATGTGCTTTGCTGCTGTCCAGGAACCATCAGATATCATTATCTTTAACACTGAAAATGTGATGTTGTATCATCCATGTTTGACCATCTCTGAATGTGGTTTGAGAAATTAGATGACAAAGTGTTTTGGACCCTATTTACACCTGCATTCAGTGCTGTTGTCCTGTTATAGGTGCACACGGGACAGACTTTAATACAGGCTGTATATGGGGCCTTTGTAAGTTGCTAACACTGCATGTAGTCGTGGCAAGCGTGCAGGGTGTTTGGTATGAGAAGGATGTGTTTTAATCAATGAGTGGCAGAGCAGTTCTGGTCTCCCTGCGGTGAGTAGAGGGCTACAGCAGCTGCATCTATACACCCTAATGCAGGATGTGTGTGTACTGGCAGTACTCAGTGTGGCACTCAGAATGATGGAGGTGTAAATGACTTTCATCTTGAGCCCCAAGGGAAGATTCCCTCAAGTGTGCCTGAGCTCTGTGTAACAGCATGAGCCTGCTGCACCACGACTGTCCCCTCCATCCTAGCGTGTACACATGATCCATTACATACTCTATAACACACACAGCATGTATCTTAAATTAGCCATCTGCTGCCTGTGATGACTAACTGGCCGAGAAAGAATACAGTGTGCTCACAGGTGTAGAACTTTAAATAGGGATTCAGACACCCCTTTGCCCTTTATACCTCTTTTATTGAAGGTACAATGTAGAGATGACAGGAAACAGGTAATGGATGCTAATGAGCTCACAAACTCACAGCAAACTGGAATTTTCCACAAGAGCAGGCCAACTCAACGTAGCAGAGCATACGCACTAACCACTAGGCCATGGCTCCAACTATTTGAATACTATAAAAATAAAAAAAATAAAACAAAACACACAAAAATTGGCTTCATCTAGTTTTTCAGTAAAACTATCTAAACATCTTAAAAATAAGGTATATGTAATTGTGAAGCAAAATCTGCAAGATGTAGTCTTGCTTGTTTCTGTTTGTTGTTTAATTTGTTTTGTTTCTTACTACATTGCCAATTTTTATACGTTTAGAATTTGATGCAGTTTTGCTCATAAAGTAAATGCATCTTAAGTATGTTTATATATTTTTAACTGGAAAACAAGACTAAAAAAACTGAAGAATGTTATTTTTATGTGTGCAAATAGGATAAAGCTTTTTAGTCAAGATAAACTCAAACTCATATCTCTGTAAAACTAATGAGATGTTTTTCATTCATGCCCATATGTGATTTAATTAAGTTTTACAGGCCCGATTAAACATTTTAGACGAAAATAAATTCATATGTTGAATTCCTGTCAAGATAATGAAATGGAAATTACATTAAAATGACCCAGAGTGTTTTTAGCATTTCACTCCTCCTCATATCCATATTGTTTCCATAGCAAGACCAACATTCCAACATAATTTATTTTCATGATCTATATATTCTTTAAAGTGCTTTTCTAGTATCTGAATATAAGTGAACAATGTCACCAATCTATTTCTACAAAAGACACATTAATTCCTCAAAAGGAGTTTGCCTGCAAGATATTTTTTGGAAAAGTCTTGAAAAAACTTGTGGATTTTCATGCGAACCTGCATGCCATCATCGAAGCTAAAGAAGACATACTAAAGATATTCTGTATTTCATATAAACGCACTGTATTAGTATATGCAGTAATTTTGAAATACAAATTGTAAAATGCTCCACTGCAAAGCAGAGACGCTCCATCAGATGAGTTACATGTGTCTCTGTTTTAAAATGTCTGTAAGTTATGACCCAGTCAGATTTATTATATTTATGTCATCACAGATTTATTTTATATCCTATTATGTAGACTCAGTGCTGTATATCATTCCACCTGACTTGAGGCAGCAGATTAGAAATGCCATTTTCAAAAGTGTGTTTGTGGATATATGAGCCATGATTGGGCCAGGGATGGATGGGTTGAAGAGAGTATCAAAAACTGTGCTTGAGCCAAGTGGACACAGAGAATATAAAGCATCACTGTTTTGGTTCCCATTGAAATGGTAATAAACCACCTCCCCCACCTCTCTCAGTAGATGGGCATCTTTAAACCACGACTCTAAACCAGCCGCCCCTCAATCGTGCCTGAGCCTTTGTCTCTTTAACCAAGCTGATTTTGAAACATTGCATTGCATCAAAGGAATATTTTTCCCTTTTACGTGAGGCGTAACGCATGTCACAATGATGAAGGTGGAGACAATAATACTGCATAATCTCTGCCCTTCTGTTCACCTGCTATTGAATGAGAGTGATGCCCGATTAATGACCCACTCCGGATAGAGACTCTTACCTCACAAAAAGTTTCTCGTTTTAGAGAGAGCCGGTGTACAGTGTGTGTCTGTTTTTGGTATGGAATGCAGTATGTTCTGTTCCTGATCACACTTTGTTTTTAGTGTCTTGATTTGAAAATCTACTTATTGTGGGTGTAAGTGTGTTGTTACAATTACTGTAGCTTTATGAGTAGAATTAGGGAATTAGAGCCTGGTATGCTTACTATACCTGGTATACTGGTGAAGTATATATATGTGATACATTTAGTAAAGAAATAAACTGTTAAATAAGTCACACCTGTTATGTCATTGTTGTAGACCAGTGGCAGGTGGAGATGTTTAACAAGCAGCGGTAATTTTTTTCTGAAGTGTTAATTTTTCCAACCACCAAAAGGAATCCAAAAACGTTTTCATTTTTGGCCAGATTTTCTTGAAAATAATGTCACAACCTTTTTTAAATTTGCTTGATATGTATTGAGGCTATTCGGGTCACCGCAGGGCTTCAAATAAACACGGCGCATGAATTTTGCACATAAAACTCACAAGATGTATTCCAGAACACAAGTTAGCATCCAGACACCCAATATAAAGTTTCACCCTGTTCCTCTTATCATGAAACTCACCGGAGGATTTAAGATACAATGATGTTATGAATTTCAAATGAAAAGGTATGATAACATGGGAGTCCCATATCTCAGTTGACAGCTTCAGGATGTAGAAATGTAATGCTTTAAAAGCTTTAAGACTCTGGCTGGTTTGTAAATCTGATAAATGCATTAAGGCACATGTTTCCTCTTCAATCTGTTTGGCAGTGTTGATGTTAAACACCTGTTTCTAATGGATCTAACTTCGTTTGAGTGTAATGCAGCTGGGAAGAGAAAGCTTATCTTAATAGTGAGAGTATTACACACGCACACAAATACACATAGATTACTGAAGCTGATTCAAAGATACCGCACTTTCGATTTTCAGCCCGCAAGAGAGACTTCCAAAAGCCAACTAAAAGTAGAAGATAAAATTATACGATTGATTTATCTCTGAGAACACTTATGTCACTAAATTTCTAAACTAAGACTACATTTTTAGCTTCCATAATGTGCAGCTCACAGAGAACACAAGAACCTCAACAGTACGCCTCTAATAGCCATGTGCCATATGGCTGTGTGAGTTTAGCTAATTGGACAGCGAAATACTGGTGTAGCTCGCTAGATCATTACTAACTGGTAAACTCGGGAGGAAAGTTCCTGTGTCACAAAGCAGACGAAATAATAATGTAATACATTGACCTTTTCAATGGCCCCTTTTAAAGACAAGGCTCTGCTGACAAGCGCTAATTAACATTTGTTGCACTGGCTGGCGTGTTTGGCCAGTGGATCTGTGAATGCCGAGAAAGCCATTGAAATGCCTTGAGAGTACGAACACAAGTCCCCAAATCCCTCAGTCTATAACACTGACCAGCTGCTTCAACTGAGAATATAAATAGTCTCTCTTTTCTAATGTAATGTAGACAATAAGCAGCTTCTTTCTCATCGCTACAGTAATTCTAAATGGAGACCACATACAGGTCTGAACCTCCCTGCAAAGTTCAGCAGCCCAATAATCACTAGTGATTTTCTTCCTTTGTCTGGTTGTTCAACCCACTTATTACTTTGGTGTTTATATTTGTAAAATAATTCAGTGAAGTATGTTTCTGAGTTTAATCTGTTTCTAAATTAAGCACTGTATATCTGTTTATCAGCTCAAAACGCTGTTGAGTTCAAAATCAGCTCAAAACGCAGTTCACTTAATTGGATTGAACTTTATGAAACTTTATTAATGATTATAATTTTCGCATTTTTGTTGCAAAAGCAACAACTGTTGTTGTTTTCTAACAGGCTTATTAAATGTTCTCCCATCTTCCATTGGTAAGACAGATCAATAAGTTCAACCGCAAACACGTGCCATTGGTAGAGCCAGTGTTGTTGTGTTGGGCTGGTTGGAATGCGTACAGAGCATAACCTCAGGGATAACATTTCCAATTTTCAGGTTTTTGTGCAAATGCAGAGGGTTGTTATTATGTGCTCCCTTGACAACTGTAAGATAAAATATAGATTTAACACACAAATCCATATTTTATCTCACATTTTATCAAGGGGGAGCATATAATCACAACCCCCTGAGTTTGTGTCGAAATCTATGATCCTTCTATCTGCTGTTTATGATTGTAAAATCAATAATACTTCATCAGCTGCAGCAGGAATGCTCAGGAATCTCATCATCAACTTATCTTTCACAAAATTATTCCTAAAACGTCATAACACCGGCCAGCTGACTCGAAGAAAAAGGCACCAACTGTAATGAGGTTGCTTTCCATCCAGTCTCAACATGTTTAAAGAGTGCTGGCTTAGCTAATGTTTTGTTAGTGGATGGTCGCTGCCGACACGAGCAGGGTGTTATTTATGCCATTACATTTTAGGAAAAGCAGTGATGAGGTTTCTCTTGATCTCCACATCTTGAGGGTGTCATCAGCATCAGTGTCACGTAAATGGTCATGGCAGCTGCATAAGCTAAAACCGCCCGCTGGGAGTTTCTCATCCTTCTGACAGGTGCTTTGTTGTTGACAGTATAATAGCATTAATAATCAGTCAGCACATTGTACATCCTCAGTCTGAGCATTTACATAAGTCTGCAGGTTTGTGTGTTTACTCTGAATAAGATCGCTTTACATCACCCTTTGCATTACACAGCTGTAATTTTTAACCCTTGGGATAAGAAGATCAAATTCACACTGTGGTAGATTAACATTCAATTTATGAATGTGTCTTAAGCCTTGTGCCTACAGAAGTGATTTTACTGGATTATTTTGCTGAGGAATATTCCATGGTATTAGTCATCACTTGTGGGTCACTCATACACTATCAGGCCCCCATATCATTAAATGATCTTAGATGTTGTTGTTGCTTTTCTTAAAAGAAGGTGTAATTTGATAGAGGGCCTTTTCTAGGGACAGGGAACAAAATTAAACGTGAAACTCATTCAAAATTATTAATTTAATGAGCTGTTTTAACTTATTAATTAATTATTGTATATTAATTAATTTTATATGAGGATTTCTTTAAACACATTAGATTTTACAACTAGCTAAATTACATAGCAGCTACTTGACAATATATATGCACATCAAATAATCTACAATCTCTCTCTGCAATTAATGAGACAATATTATTATATAAAGATGATCGATAGATTGAGTAGAGCATGCATGCATATCTGTTCACTAGAATCAATTAAGTGAAAAACTCACTGTTTCCTTCTCTGACAATACATTCTTAGCACGGCACATAACCACAGTCATGTCTTACCTAGCAAACCTAGCATATATGTTTCTTGTAAAACTATTAAATGGTTTAAATCATAACATAAGAAATAAAGAATGAATTAATAAATAATCAGTAGAGAAAAGCATAATAAAACAAAAGGGTTGGGAGGATTATAAACGACCACTTCAATGTAATCACAGATTTTTAGGAGGCATTGTGTAGTGACAGGAAATAATTAAAACTTTTCTAGGCTCAATACATAGAACTTCTCCAATAAGCAATAATAAAATGAACAATAATGAAAAGAGCAACTTCAGTAGAGAATAAAGACAATGAGATGGATCATATTAACATTTGTGAGTTGCTATGGAGACAGATTCAAGACAATGTTTCCTGTGTTCATCTTCCATGGCGACATTTGACCATGACACATTAATCAGCAGCTCTGATGACTCTCATGGAGATTATTAGCCAGCCGGCCAATTACGTTAAAGCTCTCAATCTGACAATTGCACTAATGGTGTGGGCAGCTATGTCTGTCTCATGGAGGCAGTGCCACATATTCTCCTCGCTAAGGGTCTGATGGATCCAGGCTGTGCTATGCAGGCTATTTTCACACTCTCTAATCATCTAGGGGCTGATTGTTTTGGCTTAGTCCAGTCGCACAAACCCCTCCCACAAATAGCTCAGAAACTCGCATTCGGGCGCTCGCTCACTGACTGACCTTCTCTTACTTTATGTGAAGTGATCCAATTTGACATCCAAGTATGTTCTCTGGGCATGGCCTCTGCTCTGAATGCTGTCGGGTGAGCTTCTGTGTCGAGTGCTCGTGTCGAGTGCTCATCAAGAGATTGACCCTGTACTCCACGTCTTATAGTGCGTGCTTCATCCAGACAACACCAGGTTGAAGGGCAGCATTTCATTGACAAGAAAAGATTTTATACCACCAAGAAGGTTGAACCTCCTTCACATCCGACTTTTTGATTTTCTAGATGTGGTTTTGTAGTTTTTTTTATACCAGACAGCTTGTAACAGTTAAACACATTTTACACCCTCTCTGTAGAGCTGTGTACAGTTGTGGCATATCTGAGTGCAATGGAGTGTGTTAGGAGTAAATGTTAAAATTTCCCAGCCCCGACTCTGGCCAAGAGACATGAGTCACCCTATTGGAAATCAATAAAACCACTGGCATTTAAAATGAGGCTTGATGAAATGTGTGAAGTGGCCAAGAAAAGGAAATAAATTGATTCAGGAAAGTAAGCATATTGACAGCTGAAAGTCACAAGATGTGCTTCTACAACAGAACCCTGTCAGTCCCGAACAGGTCTCACCAACAGTGCCCAGTAGCAAATGAATCAGAAAAACCTTTCACTGTCTTGATTTACAACAATCTTTAAATCTTGTCTATCATATTCCAAACAGAACTACAGCAGCAAACTAGCTGTAGTTCTAATTAGTTCTCTGCCGATAAAGGGTAGCTTTTACCAGAACTGAATGCAGATATCTGTCTGGAAGACCAATGCAATGCATGATGGGTAATCATCAGTGAGAGACAGTAATACACACAGCTTGGCAGGGGGTGCTGAACTTACACTACGTGGGTGTGTGTTCTGTTTAAGTCTGTTCATCTGAGGGCTGCTTTGAGATAAAGGAAGTGTTTTCTTTCACAGGAGGAGACAGGAACGAGAGCTTGCCTGGCAGTGTATGTTCACAACCATCGTAATTCCAAAATAATCCAAATGCTGTTTAGCTCTAATGATTCCTCCTCTAGCATCTATTGTTTGGCACATTGTCTGAAACCACGACAACTACCATCAGCTGTTATTTAAAAACCTATCAAATGTAAATCATATTACACAATGTACACTGCTGATCTTTGCAGTAGCGTTTTTTTCAGTCTATAAAAAAGATGCTATTTCAAATTGGTATTATTGTACTTAATTTTTTGGAACTGCCAAGAGTTGGTCTTGGAGGTTCATGGCTGTCTCTCAGATTGGCAAAATGACAGCTGACGGCTGTTTTTGGCTGCTCATTTTAAATAGATAATCTCTCCAGTTGTTTGAGACTAAATGGCCATTTAAAAGCTTATGATCACTTAATATGTCAGTCATTAGCCTTTGTGGGTGTGTTAACAGTTATAAATCGCTCAGGATTCTTGGAGAATATAGAACAAATTTACTTCCAGGAATGAAGTTTAACACACAGCTGAAGACTTAAATATGTGATTGGTCTAAGCAACCGATCACATGGAATGCATGTGGCTTGGACTCATATTCACATAAACTACCTATAGTGAGTAAATGGAATGACTTGGCTGTGTGCTTCATGATATTTGTAGCTTGAGGTCAGCACATCCATATGGTTTAAGTGATAATGTTTTTTTTTTATTTCAAAATTGATTCAGGGAACATTTCCCATTTGGAATTAACACCATTTCATAATGGTTAATACCATTTCAGCTTAACTGGGAACAATCTTCTCAGCTCATTTAAACTGAGCTACTGAGCATATCAAGTTATTCATTATCAAAATTCATTAGCATCCAACCAAATCCAGACCTGATTTACTCGCTCGTTTGCAGTTTACTCGTTTGCATTTTCACAAAGCGAGTGGGCCTTGCTTGGAACTCATTGTAATTATAATAAAAAAATGTATATTTTCCCTCAATATAACTTCTTTCTGTTTAAAGGACAAATGCATGTTTGAGATACTGTGTGCTCATTATGGGACAAAAATTGTTTACTGTAATGTTTATTTTTAAATAATACTGCATTTCTAGTAAGCAATCTGAAGTTACAGTTAAGCGTGTGTTTATGCTGTGGCAATTAAAACACCAATAAAGGTTTTGATAATCATTGAGATGTTTTGTTGGTTTGCTTTGAGGAGCACCATAAAAGGTTTCCTACAATTCCTGTCAAGTTATACAGTATTTCTGTGGCAGACCCTGCCTCAAGGTACATCAAGCCATATTTTAAATCAGTTATTTCAAATGCCATTATATACTATACATATCAAAAAAATACTGTATAATATGGTATATTACATTAAAGTTTAAAGTATAAAAACTAAATATGTAGTTAAACACTAACATGTTGTTAAACCCACTTGTGTGTTTATTTAAGCTTGTGATCGCCAGGGCTTTTGCTGACTCATCCAGTCAGAACGTCACAGTGGTGGCCCACTGGTATTCACTATAGTGATGATTCCCTATTAGACTCCCCTAAAGAATTAATGTGACATTTTTCCTCTGGCAATCTGAAGCATTAACCTGATGAGTAATCCAAACATGTGCGCGCACACACTTTATCTTTCCATTTTCTCACCTTCCAGTTTCTGTCTTTTCTTTTCTCCTCCCAAGCTCTCCCTATATCTGTACCTCCCGCTCTCTCACTGTTCTGCTCATATTTCATGCTCATCCACTAATCAGAGTTGTAAGGTTAACATCAGTTTGAAACGCTTCCTCTAGATGAAAACAAATTAACAGGAACACAGCGTACTGGAGCTCATTTTTTCACCTACTGAGTTTTTCTTTTCCAACACAAACTTTGTTTTTATCTCTTTGGGGAGATAAATGTATCCCCCGTTCTCCTCTCGCAGAATAAAACCAAAAGAGAAAACGTTCCAAGACCTTTTGTTAGCATTACCATTAACACTTTGAGCAGGACGGTTCATTTGAGACCACGGAGCGCCTCTAAATGGATGAGCTGAAGTTGACATTCGGTGAGCTATAAATTGATAGGCTCTACATTACTGTTTTGGAAAGGCTTTTGGCTCTAGCAGCAGCTTTTTAATTTTCTTCTCTGATTTCTGTCTGTTGGAGTCAATGTGTGAGCCTCCAGAGATACTACCTCATCATTCCTACTATAAAACAAACAGCCTGAGGGAGAAACACCATGCTTTTAGCCTGCAGGGCAGCCGATAGTATCAGTGATGTGGTTGTTCGGGGTCTGGCCGAGGCAGAGGGGCTATCATGAGGGTTGGACATCAGGCCTCCCCTGCCCCTTTGAGTGATCTCAGCCAGTCAGCTGCAGAAAGTGTGTGTCGGCAACAGAAAATAGGAGATAAGAGCTTCCCAAACTCTCACAGATTAAACAGGGGGATTTACCTCACCTTCCTTCACTAGTCCTTATCTGCCCCTCATTTCTGCACCTCCAACATTTGCCACCCAACATATAAACAGATGCCACGATGGCCATGAGGTTTTTTAATTCAGTGTAAAGTAATATATTTGTATGTTTATTTTCTCTGTCTTATCAATTAATAACTAAACTAATTGCTTTTCATTAGTGTACCCATATTGCATGTGAATATTATATTAATTAATTATAGAAATAATAATTAGGCTTGTCAATTCATTCCAGGTTTTAATTAATTACATTATAAGCTGAATATTCCTTTCAGTTCTTTCCATTGAGCCCATATCAACAAACATTGCCTTTATAGAAGCAAATTTTATAACCAAATCGATTATTATTATTTTATTTACTACTTGTTCAGTGCCTCTACCAGCTGTTAATATATTTATTAGTAAATAGTAAAAGACCATATTTCATCAATCAGCATTTACTTTTGTCATTTACATTAAAATGTACTTTTTTAGATTCCCATTAATATATATTTTAATGAAAACAATGCAGAAATAAAAAAAACTTGCATACATAGCATACTATGTCTTTACTGTTGCCATAGTAACCATAGATTCTTCCTAAATGTACACTAATGTAATTGTTCCTAGAAATAAATCTGCTAAAACTATTATCAAAAATATGCTTATGTAATAGTATACTGTATAAAATTTTATTTCAAGCAATTATGGGTAAGGACGTTAACATTGTTCATTTGCTTTGGGGGTTCAGTTGTTAATATGTGTAAATTTGAACTAAAATTAAGTACTAAAGGCCTGCTGTCATTCATAACCACACACTGTTTGAAATGAACAATTTATTAATAAACTTTCAAATTTCTGGGTAAGAAAAAAACTTAAAGCAAGACTTGGGATGCGTCTGAAATGACACATTTACCAAATTACATTAGAGTGATAACTTTTCCCATATTCACAGAATGCACTAACTAGGAGGATTCTGTCATACGTTTGAGTTATTCATGTTCAAAGTAATGAAGGTGCCTGCAGCTCTAGTAAATTGAGAATGTTATAACACTGTCCTCAGCTGTACCGCCCTCAAGTCACTCAGCTGAAATGATTTGTAGATATTTATTTATTTTACAGCCTCAAGGCTCTCTACCGTACCCTGAACTAAAAGATCTGCCCTTTTTCAAAAATATTCACTCTCATGTTTGCTATGCATAATGTTATCTAGAGTGAATTCGTTCAACCAAATGAAGTTATTGTTATTTACATTTAGTTCAGTTTCTGATGTTCCCTTAGGTAATGTGTGCCGCTACTGCAGAGCCACATCAAGTGGAAAATATTGAGTGAAATACTAATAATGCTTTCATTTTTGCTCAAGCATCCTGCAGACTTTTCATTAGTTAAGACTTTGTAACATGCATAACTTTAGCTTGCATGGCATCAGAGTGTTTATAATTTTTAAATGCTCATAATCAGGAAATTACTTCTGGTTGGACATTTAGATCAGCGTAGTTGTGGACTGTGCTAATGATTTAACACACAGCCCAATTTTACAAAATTATGCTGAAATGTGAATATGTAATTAGTTTCAAATAGCAATCACAAAAAACTGAAAATCTAAACACAGCTGTGCATAGGTTTTCCTGTTTAATACGTTTACTTTGAAAAGATGATTTGCTGAAATAATCTTTCGAGTAACATTTTTTCCCTCAGCATAATTTTTAAGAACTTCAGATTCAGGTGTTTCTGCTTCTTTGAATCAGGACGATTTGGGCTGCGCTAAATACGGCACACTCCACCATCCAAACATCAGCTATTAGTACAGGCACTCTTGCAGCCACCTGCGATAAGAGGGCTAGTGACCAAGCCAACTATGACATCCCATTGATCCAGAAAATTGCTGCGGAGCCAGCCTTGAAATTAATTTAAATTGCTGAATCAAAAAATGCTATCCCTGATTTTGGCAAGGCCAGCGTAAACCCCTTTCCCCTAATCCACGACTGTTGTGAAAAGTTGTCAGGGATCGTGTTGTCTGCCACGCAGCTGATGGGGGAATTTGGATTGCTTGTGACACAAAGACACACAAGCAGGATTTGATGTGGGATAGCACCTTGGGTTCGCAGGGATTGTGAGTTGGTTGTAAATTATTTTTTAATGCGATGTGCAGGGGCTTCCTGCTTTTTGATTTAATTATTTGCCACCCCCTTTTCTCAGATCCACTGTTCAGTGTTGAGTCACTACATACAGCCCCAATATGCTCATGGCGGAAAAAATTTAATATCACTCCTGTTTTTTTTCTGCCCATTTTGGGTTTCCTAAAATAAAAGAGAAATGGACATGCCGGTGGGTTGGATTTCCTGGGCTGAAAATGGGGCTAATGTGGCATAAGTGTTCCTAAGAGGATTACTGATGTAAAATAAGTGGGGTGTAATGCCCAGCTCAAGCCCTATCCATCTGAGAAACACCTACCTTTTCATTATTGCCTGTCCATTACTCAGTACACTCAGAGAAATTTTTACACACTTTTTCCCTTTTTTCCCCAACAATATCCCTGACACCTTGCCTTATATTTTCCTTAAGGAATGCTTTATAAAGCAGTAAAGCGATAAAATTCCAGCTGTTGAATTTACAACAACCCTCCTGTACATTGGGCATTACAAGTACAGTACAATACTGAGGGTACACCACAGTCCTTTCTCAGTACTTTTGTTAGTTGTATAATCAGTATCTTATCTCTGCATAAATGCTATGTGTTTAGGTGACAGAACCCACTGCAGTGTTACCCACAAGTTGTTAATTAGTATTACTTCTTATTTACATAGTAATTACACATGTCATTACATGGTAATATCAATGTTATAACATAAAATGTAACTTCTGCGCCTTACACAGGAAAAAAGTTTTGATGAAAACTGTGTAATAATTGTCAAGTTACACATGGTTGCTGTTTGACTGGTGGAGCTAAAAGTACAGATGTTAGGCAGGAATTAAAGTCAGCTGCTTTGCCTCTTCAATCCTCCACCAGATTGTTGTCATGAATTCAGGTGCACAGAAGGGGAATTTTGCATATTAACAGTTGCTATTGAAAAATGTCAGCTTTAGGGATAACAGATGCTTTTTCACCTGCCAATTCAATAGCATACAATATATTTGCTCCCACACTGTATTTTTATTTAGTCTTTTTTATTTAGTCTTTGTTGTTTTCGGAAATATCAGTGGACTTTTGGTACAAAACTGGCCTTGTCTTGTTTCGCTCCAGATCCTCTGGCTGGTCTTGTAGAGGCTTTAAATCTATCAGTTAATCCCTCTTTACAGCTGATTGGAGTAAGACATCCACTCTATAGTCACTCAGCACACGACGGTGAGGGAGAAAGTGTGAGGATAAAGAATGCCCCACTGGATATTCAGGGATTAGAATGTGCTATAAGAACGTATTGATTATTGTCAATGCTAACAGCACACAGTGTATTACACATAGGTTAAGACATTATCTGCAAGCGACTTCCGAGGAGGGAGAGAGATGCCAAGGGGTGTTGTAACACTCAGAAATGAACCACAATATGAAGTAAAACAAATCTGCAGGCTCTCTTTTTTAATTACATGACATTTACACAAACTTGCATCTGCATGTTAAAACACAAAATAAAGCACTCTCTACTAATACAGGATTAATTGTTTGTTTAAGGCTAGTCTTTCTGGCTCAACAATAATTTTGCTCCAGAAATTAATAAACAAATTATTCAAGCAAATTATTCACACAATTACGCATATTTTTAGCATGTGTACAAACATGAAATTACCCAGAGCAGGTTTAGTATTATGTGGAGCTATTGCCGTGTCTCTGCTTTTTGTATAATACCTTTCAAATTGCTAACATTTTGCCATCTCCTTGTTATTCACTGCAGGTTTGTGTATGTGTTTTTGGCCACCACCATTACCCACATTCTAGGTGTAAACATCCTATTTATCATTCAAGCATAAATCAAAGAATCAAAGTATCAAACCTTTGCAGATTGCAGATATATTGCTAGATTATCTTTTTTGCCTGATATGGCTGCTGCTCTAATCTCCTGATCTTCTCTAAGAGATCCACATTGAGTGGGTGAATTGCATGAAATCTTCCTCTTTATATACTGTTTGTCAACAGACGAAATATAAAGCCGGCATCAGAACACAAGCTCCTACATGAAAAGCAAAGATCTGGAGCATCCAGGTTTTCCTGGATGAATTCCATGAAATTCAGCGTGTATACATAACACTCACACGTCTCAGCTCTGAAACCCCCTGATGAATTCTCCAATCAGCTCAATGTATTCAGCATTGTTTGCATTTGAAACAGGTCTTACGATCGATTCGGTTTGATATTTGCTCGTGCACAAATATGCATCGGGCTGAGTCCTTCATAAGTCACTGTTGTGTTCTACAGAAGCTGAGTTAGACCCAGAGGACTCCAGCCCTCTTCATCAAATAGATGCAACAAACAAAAAGCTTTTGAGGCTTTGAATAAAACAATATTTCTTCTGAAGGGCTGATGTTGCACTCAGCTTGGTATTCTGTCTTACCAGATGTTCGTCTGGCATAATGAAAATGGATTTTAAATCTGAGTATAAAGCATCAACCCCCCCCCCCCAACCGTACATTAGCTGATTTTCCAAACACAGTGGAATACATTCATGATTCAGTCTGTTTACTGTCATTGAACAGGTACAAGATTTAAGCCTTCTTCAGGTTTTTATTGCATGGAAAATCACAGCACTGTAGCTGCTGCTCAGACTGAACCAGTTTGATGTAAGCCACGTGAGCTTCAGGTGTCACTTCTGCTGATTTTATTTATTTCATTCAATTATTTATTCTAAATTCTCTAATTATCACCTTCATGTTGTTCCAATCGATATAGTATGATGTCGTTTTTGCTATAGAATTGCTATGAGGCTCTTTCAACTTAAGTTTATGATTACTGTTAGACTTTAAGCTTAAAAACACCAAAGAGGTCAAAACATTTTACAAATTATAACAAGAAGACCATCTAACCTGTGTGCTTTCTCAAGACTTCTGAGGCCATTCAATAATTTTCTGTGAGGTAAAGATAAAATTGGAGTCGTTCGTCATCTTCGCACACATCTAAGCTCACATCTATCCTGCATTTGTATCTGGAATCGCATATGGAGTGATTCCATGAAAGTATGTATGAGTTGTTGCACTTACATTGAAAGAGCAGCTAGTACACATTTAATTTAATTTATTTATGGCTTAGCTATGCTTTAATGAAGACTTGGGGAGTGGAGAAGGGGGTAGAAGAAGAGGTGTCATGGCGACATCCAGATAGCCGAGGTGACTGACACAAGAAAATCCCTCCAGTGGCTAGAAATGGCAGAACTGGGAAAGCACAGAGACACTAATCACCGCAGAGATAAACAAGCATTCAGCACCAGATCAATACTGACAGGGGTCTACAACCTTACAAAAGACCTAAGTCTGTGTGAGAAAGTCAGGTGACAATACAACACTTTAGCAGGAAGCTGGAAGCATCTTATAAAGAGGAAGATTTCATGCAATTCACCCACAACATACCGTGAACTGCACAAATAAGTTACTGTATGTGAGCTTGTACATAGGTACGCACCATATATTGGGTATATATAACAATGTATATACAGACAAATAAATTTAACTCATATGTATATATTGTTTGAGTTGAATATCTGACTGTTTGCGTGTGTGTGTGGGGGGGGGGGGTGTATATACCCCTGTCACTTTGTTCTGCACAACACTACTGGGTATAAAGGAACCCCTCTACTCTATTTATTGTAGAGCCAAAATCAGCAAATCTCAGTCAGTCTGTGGCTCTCAGGTCTTCAAAAGATCCATTGTGCATGAGGTGCAAAGCCTTGCTTCATACTTTATGTATTCCCAAAGACCCGTTTCTCCTAACCTGTTTTCGCATTTTCCCACATAAAGATACATTTACTCTAACCACATGGGGAGCACAGAGGAGGCGTATCCTCACATACATTAGCATATTTGCACACTGTGTATGTTTTAGAAGGCAGAACAGATTGATGTTGTGCCCCAACACAAAAGTGTCCCATTAAAATCGAGTTAGGGCAATTACATTATATGAAATATAATATATTGTATTATATGAAAGTGCTTATAACGATCAGGTGTCAACAAAAGTGCAATCCAGCAGTTAAATACTGAGATGGCTCTAAGGTGACAGTAGTGAGGTTAAAAGACTTTACCTTTTGCTTACACACTGTGGCTTTGTAACTCCTATTGTTAAATATGTACTGTGCCCAAGGTCTCGTGGGAAATTAAGCTGTATTGTTGCAAACAGTTTCCCACTGGTTGGAGGACCCTCTGGAGAGGTCGTTTTTAATTTTTTTAATAAAGAAGACAGAATAACTGTATCACAGCCGGGGTTTTAATTAAACTGGGATTTTAAAGGGGTCAAAATTGAGTTTGCTGATCTGCTTATGCAGATCGTTCACTCAGAGCTAATGCGAGAGGTCACAGGTCACTGGGAAATGAGCAGCTTCAACAGACATGTGCAAGGCGAATTTTGTGTGGGTTGGAAATTTCCCTCCAAAAATCTGTGCCAGTAACAGCAGTTCACAATCTGTTACATTCAGTAATAATTGCCACAATAATTGATACAAAATGCTTTTATAAATGAACATGTTCAGAAGGTTTGGATAATGTTGTGCAAGTTATGAACTGATATTTGAAAAATGAGATTTGTGACTGAATTTCTGTTCATGTTGACCTTCATTGCCTGACTGGACAGAAAATCCACAGAGGCTGTCCGTGATCTCTTATCCAATTTACTGCCCATTTTCTTTGATATCTCTCAGAAAACTTAAAGAGATTTAAAAGTACAAAGGAAACCGATTAAATTGCTGATGTGCACCTGTGCTGCCTCCTTTGTAAGTTAATTTTCTGTTTGAAGATTTCCCTAGAAGGGTCGAAATGTATTTAAATGTTGAGAACGTAACACTGATGCAACTTTTTTAGTTATTTTTTCAACCACAAAAAGTGGAATGGGTTTAATTGTGCAGATTTCTGAATAGATTTATAAAAATCTGCTTTTCAAAAAATAAGCAAACAAAGAAACAATTTAACCTACTGCCACCTTGAGCAAAAAATCTTTACTTGTTGTCATTGATTTAAATTGAACTAAATTGAACTATTAAATCATATTTTAACTATTTAATTTTAAATCAGAATCTCACACAAGGTTTACAGATACTGCAGATGCTGTGGAAACAGAAGGGTAGTAATGAAGATAAACTTCAAAGCGCCAGGAGACGAGGATCAGGATTTATAGCTAAACAGAGAAATGTGGGAATGATAGATGGAATAACAACAGTCTCGCTGGTGTTTTTTGGGCCCTGCTGTGTTTAAAAATGACCCATCAGGCAAATCCGAGGGCATGTGCTGGGGGAGGTGGACATGGCTGCTTGAATAATCCTGTAGCATTGCTCCTGTACAGATATCACTGGGCTCAGCACAGCTCCTGGACATTAGTATGAGATGTCAGGCTTTACCCCCCTGGGTTGGAGCAAGCCTAGCCTTGCCACCTTTGCACAAAGCATTGCCACCAGACAAAGAGCAACTAAGGGGATCTACCCTCATTGATTTATATATTCACCATCTCCTACAGCCAACTGCCCAACACACACACAGCACAACAATAGAGGCACATACCCTCTGAAAATGTGTTGTGTGTATAAGACCCATGCTGCAGCCTAGACCTTGAAGGTTCATTGAGAGAGACTGATTGCTAAACATTTCACCGTGATGACAATCTAGATGACTGTCAGTTTTAAAGGTGAAGCGTGTAATTCAGTGTAGTGCCATTAGTAAACCCAAGAATTGCATAAATAATGACTGTTTTTACACAGGTTTCTTAAGGTCGTCCAATTGGACTAAAAATATAAGATCACAGAGCTTAGAACCACAGTATTTATGCTTTCATGGAAATAGACCTATAATTGCTTTTTAAAAGTTGGTTTTCCACATTAAGTTTCAAATCTTCATGAAAGTTAAAGGCCTAATGTTTACAAATCCTCATCTCTGTGGTGATTACTCTAGACCTTAACATAAAAGTGAAAATCAGACCTTTTTAGTGTTGCCATTTTATCTGTTTAACCAAATATATCACCTGCTAGCACATTAAATATGCAAGATTCACTTTTTTTAAGGACAGACTCAGACGACAAGGTATTTTATGCTATACCAGACCCTTTAGACTCCTAATCTGTGATTAATTCTGTTCCTTAATCTCTGGCATCAAGTAGTCACGTACAATTCTGCCAGCTACATTTTACAGTTTTTACAGGATAGCATGTACACATCAAGTGAGAGAGAGAGTTAAACAGAAAAGCTTACATCTGTTTGACAGCTTGGTAATTTATTTTGTCTCGCTTTCTAAATCACATTTTATGGTTATCCAGACCTCTGTCCTGCGTTTATTCAACAGTCAAAACAGATCCAGCTTATCACCAAATGGAAATTCACCAGAGGCTAATCAATACAGGTAAACATTTTACAACTACGAAACAGCTACATACCCCTTGCTTACAAATGCATGCCCTTGATATTTACATATAATGAACCTGAGTATCAAGATAAGAATCTTAAAGCATTAACTCGCAGCACTTTCTTATCACACGGCCAACACTATTAGCTGTTTACATATAAAATGTGCATTACTGCGAATTCTTAATGCATTTAGTAAAGAAATACTTTGTATTCCGATGTGATTAGGTTCCGCTCCATGAATAGGTGGAGTGAAAGTGTATCAGCTGCTATAGTGGGTACCAGTGGATGCATTTCCATTCCTCCTGCCCTCTGTTTCATGACCTTGAGATTAGATTGATAAAATAATCAAAACAAAATCAAACTCTCTGGAATTCAACATGTCACATGACTCTCACCCTATTCAGAGTTCACAACTCCATTATGCATTTGAGTGGCGCATTAGATTAATTTTAAAAATCTTAATTTCTTTCATTCCAGATGAAAGAGCAGATATTGAAGCATGTCTGTTAGTGATCTCAGCTTGGGGACCTAAAAGGTGAATCAATGAATTAACTTCCTCATTATATTTGTTGTTGAATATAAAATATAATTCTGGAAATGGGTTTGATGTTATCAGTAAAAGAACTTGTGTCACTTTTACCCCTTCACACAGCACAGAACACAGGTAGAGTCAGGGCTACGGAAATTAATTTGCCATTCAGATTGCAAATGCAAAATCATAAAGAACCTTTAGAAAATGAAAAATTCAAATGATGTTTGTGCTGAATGCAAATGCCAAGCAACAGGCAATTTTTCCAGATGCCCATTATTTGACCCCCCTCGCTTGAAATAGTTCAGCGCTATTGCAACACGTTAATAAAATGTGAGTCTGACTGGAAGGGAGTGATGAGTTTTTACACTGCTAAAAGAGAGAAAATTGCTATTTTACTTTTTGCCTTATTTTTGTTTGTTTTGTTGACATGAGAATAATGTTTTGAAACCGTTTAAAATGCTTTGGTTCTTCCATTTGCATTTCTTTAAAGAAATTTGGTTTTACTCTAGATTGATAGCCTACAGTACATTACTTTGTAAAAACGAATGTAAGGCAAAGATGATTAAGAGCACAAGATGTCTGTTCCAAATGTCTGTTCATATTCCAGTTTTTTGCTACATTCAGGAATCCAGGAATCTATCATCTCTTTGGAATTCACTTGTAAGCTTATAAAAGGTTCTGATGTGGAATCTTGTACTTCTGCCATATAATGCATCCATAGAACATCTGTCAGTCATTCAACAGGGGAGCAGGAGAACTATTTAAACTTGTTTGCCAGTTAAAATTGCAAATCAAGCAGCTGCAAGTCAGCAATGTGAAAGTTTTGCAGACGTGTTCTGTAGTGAGCTAAGCTTGTTAGTTACTCTTTATGGAGTGAAAGTATTGACCATCCACTCTGCCCTGATGTTGGGCAGTCAGAATGGTCTTGCTGGAGTTTCTTGCTACCTCCCAATTTGGCCAACCTAAGGTCCACGTCAAACATATTTGAGGACGGTCCTGCATCACTTAATAATACACCTGAAGTATTAGAGACTTCTCTAATCGTTAAAGAGAGAAAAATATTAAAAGCAGTGTTTTCAAACATGGAATCATAAAAGCTCTGCATACTCGGGTTGCTAATGATATTTTGGTGTTCAAAAACTTGAGTTATATCAAGTGAACCGTTTTTATCTGTTATTCTTGATTACTTTTGCCTATGCTTAGCCTAACTTTTTCACCCACATATATTTTTGCTTATGGTATGTTTGTATGTTATTTTGTGGCTATTGCTCCACCTTGTGAATAAATCTAGCGCTACACATCTCATTTACATGAGCGCTCATCACATTAAGTTTGGACTATGAACTGTTCCAAAATGTTTGTCTAGTGTTTGGTCTGCTGTCCTGCTGGTCTGATTGCCACTCCAGAGGCAATCACACATGAATACCCAGGGTACTTAATTTATTTTCATTTATTTTCAGTCCTTTTTAATGAGGTCTTGGTTTAGTGCTGAAGACCTAGAACTCAAAGAAGTTATTTGGCTTTCAGCAAATGTTTTTGCCTATATCTCCACCATCACAAATAAGGAGCACAGATCCATGTGGTGAATACTGAAGCTCTGTGCTCTGTGGAGTCTGATTAGGTTGCTGCTTGTCCATAGAGAAGAATGAAAGCAGGAGAAATGGAATATTTTGTTAATTAGGCTCCTTAATTAAAACTGTAAGGGAAAAAGTGAGTCTCTAATGCTGCAGATGGGGTGTTTGTTGCAGGTCTTTTTTTTGCGGATGCAGTTGACAATCCCTGAACTTAAGGGGTAACCCCATTCAAAAGCAGCCAATACAGCTGATGGCTAATAAGAAATGAAATTTTCATGTCTACAGAACCACACACAGCCCAGCTGCAAATTGTCTCCTCATCTGCACTCTGGTACAGGCTTTCAGAGTGCAATAGTGAGAAGGGTTATCTGACCACCCTTAGGCACAGAGTGCTCAAGTATCAAGCTTTAAAAATGCCTACTGGAGCACTGGTTTACTGAACACTGCAAACAAATGCAGATGACATGTGATATAAGATATAATATTTAATATTCTCAGCTTGTCATATTTGGACAGAGCCAGGACGTTAAAATACATGAAATAAGTATCCCTGTGTGAGCAAAATTATTTTTGAGCGAGGTTTGATGGAGCTCATAAAAACTAAGGTTTAAAATATAAGGATTTTGTTCCTATCAGTCATATTCTGTTTAGAACTCAGTCAACACAGGGAATGTTTTATTTAAGCAATAAAACACCTGCGGCCATGTGCCTACGGCTGAATCCCATCAGTGCTTATAATCAATACAGAGGCACTCTTCTTTGTGCCATACTGCTTTATATGAGCTCTATAACCAAGAAGTTAAGATGTCAAATAACTAAGTGTTCCTGTAGCTCAATTGGTAGTTTTGTATTAGTAGTACAAAAGTTGTGGGTTCCACAGTCTGATTTAGACAATCTGCCAAATGCATAAAAATGTAAATTTTACATTTTAGACACAATTATGTATTTTTACTCTGGTAAATATTTAAAATGAAGTCAAAAGACCAAACATTGTGTGTTGCTACACTGACTACACTGTTTCAATTCTTTCTGAAATAATTTAAAATTAAAGCCTTTTATAATGTCTACTAGGTGCACTTCAGTTTATGTCAGAAGCACATCCACAGTTTTCAGACATGTTCCAGCATGCAGAGAGAAAGATGGAGGGGGCAGACAAGAAGAAAGCACTTTCCTCACCTGCAGGTCCCTTGAGATTATCAATACGTGACTTTTAAGACTTTTAAGCACAGAGTGATGCCGTCACTCTTTCATTTGTTCCTTTCTGTCCCTCTGGAGACCTAAACGATACTGCTGAGGAGGACAATGACAGTTTGAGAGTAAGCCACAGTGACACGCCACCCAGAACAAGAGCGCAAGAGTCAAGCAAGGAGGACACTTGGCACATGTAAATCCACTGTATAATAGTCATATCTGCTAGCTGTGGACCATAACACACAGACATTTACTGTTTTTGACAATAGCCCTCAGCATAAAGAATACACGACAGGGAACACTAAGCGCTTTATGTGATACTGATTAAAATATGTAATTCATTTTGTCATATATTTTCTGAGTTCAATGGCAGTTAAGATCCATCTACAGCATCTGTGGCATATTGTCGGTTAGCAAAGATAATATAAGACCTCCCCTTAGTTTGTTTGTGTTAATAGCCAAACTTGTGCTTATTGTAATGCGCTTGCAAACCAATGAAAACCAATAGGGCAAGATGTTGCACAGGATTAAATATACAGTGTTTTGAAAATGAGGCCACAGGAATAAACATTATAAATTTTAACAGGGGACAATATCTAAAATCCAATTCCTGTCATTACTTGGTAAACCCTGTAATTCTACTGGAATACCATAGAATGCCAAACAGGGACTGTTTACATGAAAAATATTCCACCAACAGGAATTATGTCCCTCCACTCAAAAGATGATTTACTTTTCAGCTCAAATCACATTTTAATAAGAAAGAACATATAGCATTCTACCAAACATATAAGCTGGATATTTCTGTTTTTGAACAATCCATAATGCCGTGCCTCATAGATGTGCATTGTAGGTATATTAACATAAATGCATTTTTTTGTTTATTTTTACAAACTGAACAATGGATTAAAACTATTACCTTTAACCATTAGAACCATTACCTTTAATAGCGTAACCTTTTGAACACAGACCATTCCCAAGATGATTTGTGTACATTTCTGAATGTCAAAGTTAGGGCTTTCAATATAAAGTATTCAGATAAACAGCTTATTTATGCAAGCCTCTAAGTGTACTTTGCTCCAATTTGATTTCTAAATGGATTGCTGTGGAAACATTTCCTAACTGCACATGTTTCTGCCAGAATTATCAGTGATGTTAATGGAAGGCTTTGAAGCTATCTTCTGTTCTAATCACACTTCCATAGACATTTAACTGGATTGGCCCTCTTTATTGTAATTAATTGATTGTTTTTTTCCATCACATTGTTCTGATTATGAACAACCATAATAGAGATCTTCTGACCAGAGAATGCATGCATCTCCTGATGCATCCTACCCCAGTGTCATATTAAATCACATCTCTGAGCATTTTTATCTTAGATTAATGCAGCAAGATAAAAAGTCTGATAATCCTCTCTGAACAAGTGTTGGAGAGTGTCAATTGAGACACAAGCCATTTATCTGCATGGCATGCATGAGGGATAAGCTGCTTAGGAGGGGATACTGCCAGTCAGTTATTTAATGGAGTTCAGAATGGATACAATACATGTAATGCATTTGATAGGCTGCCAAAGAGACACCATAGGTGCAGAGTTGAGTGTCTGCCCATGAGAGCTGAACTACTGTGTGGCACTTATTTCTGGCTAAACCGTTTGGCCTGACTGTTTAAAAGTCTCCAGCATTATTTTTTAATGTTAAGATTTTTAAATGTTAAGCATGAGTCATTCATTCTCTGACAAATTGATTCATGAAAAAACAGGCCTTTTTGTTCTATATGACAGTATTGATTGTATTTTTACAGGTTAAAAATATTGGACCAATTACAAAACATTTTAAATGTAACTTTCAGTGGTATTTTTGGGCTTGTTACTGTCCAATAAATTACCACATTTGACAACAGCATGATTTTTAAGATCAGGAAATGATTTATTAAAAACTTGACACTCTCAGGATCCCTGATCCCTAAAAATGCTTATGAGCCAATTAGTTCCAAGTCTTCAAACACCACTGCTAAATATAAACCCATTTTCATAAAGTGGGTATTTAGAGCAGCTCTTTGATAATTGAAGAACAGCAAGCGGTGGAATCCACCAGTTGCCTACCATAAACGCAAGGCTCTGGGTTTTGCCTCATCTCTGTGCAGGAAATCAGTGCAGCAGCTAGACACATCAAACTGAGTGGAAGGCTAGAGAAACAAAGCAATTTGGAGCGAAAATACTCGCTGAGGACAGCTAATGGCCAGACATTAAGCCTAATTAAGTTTGATGTTAGCAGAGAAGGAAGATTTATGTAGATGCTTTTCAGTCAGGCATTTCTCCAACAGAGGCTGGAGCGGAGAGCTGCCGTGTTAGTGGTTCACTGTGAAAGGTTTTCAAAGGTAAGCAAATAGTGTATTTGCCACAATAAAATGATTCTGTCCTCCTACAGGTGGCTACATTACTGTAATCTCAGCAAATTCATTACGTTCAGGTTAGGTTTTTGGCAGTGATGCAATAGTATCCCATTTCAATGCTATGCAATAGATCTGTTTATTTATGTTCCAAAAAAGGACATTTTATATTTACATGAGCATTATATTCAAATTTAGAAGAAATTGTGCCATCTGCATCTAATACAAACACGACTCTTTAGATAAAATGGTTTAGATAAGAATTCAGATGCCCACAACTCATCAGGCAAAGGCTCTCATTCACCTGAGGGATTTAGTAACACTGCATCTGGGAAGAGACAAAAGTGGGCTGTTTACCTTTGCTAACTTTGGGCGAGATGTTACTAGAGAAAATGGTCCATCGATCAGAGCGGCTCTGGGCGCTGGGCTCTAAAGCAGAGAAATGAGGCAGAGAAGACTGTGCCAGCAGCCATTTGCACTGCTGCATGATGGGAAAGCTTCCATTGCTCTTTTGAAACATCATTTGTGAACACAAAATCCGACTGTCCCCTGAAAGTTGAAGTTGCGGAGCGGAACTGTTGTATGAGATATTTGCTCTATTCCACTGGTTGGATTTTTTTGGTTCCTCTTGTTTCCTATTGGATCAGTTTAGCACAGCAATGGAAAGTTAAACATCACTAAACAGGACTGAATTGATTGTTGCTGGTCCACTATCTTGGAGGCGGCTGCTATGAGCCCCTTTTATAATAATAGCTGAGTCATGTCAGTCAAACATGTAGTTTTCACACTCTGCATACAGAAAACCAGTGCAAAACAGAGAATTATCAGTGTATACATATATACGTACATGTATATACATATATATATATATTTGTGTTTTTGACACTTGTGCCTTGTGCATACTTATGTATATGTGTATCAATATATTTGGAACGTATTGCAAAAACAATGTAAATTGCATTTTCTTTATTTTATTTGTGACTGTAGGTAATTGAAATTTGTCATTGATGTTGTTTTTGAAATGTGTTCCAAATTGCAAGACTAACGTCATCAAAACATGTTTGAATCTAATGCTGATTTTTATTCATTAAAGAATATACACACAAACTCATGATTTGCTTTACCAGTTTACCTGTATTCACAACCCTATGCCTGTGTGTGGTCTAATTGCTTACAGTCTAATTATATAAACTGCCGTTTACATTGATGAGTTCTTTATTCCTGTTTGACCACCATCTGCTTATGAAAACAGTAGCTGTCTCCAGCCTTAATTACAGCTGTATGGTGTGCTGCGTCCACAGCTGCAGCTGGCAATTACTGCACGCCCATATTACTCAGAGAGCCCTGTTTTGATTCTGCACAGAGCCAGCTGAGATCAGACTCATACACGTTGCAAAATGAACAGCCATGTGTTACATGCAAGTGTGACCTCTTAGTCCCTCCTCATCAACAAAAATCTCCCTGATTTAACAGTGATTTTTAATGTACGTTACCATGCTAAAATAAATCGTCTTAGACCAGCATGGTGGTCTAGACTGGTTTATGCTAGTTTGATTCAGGTGCAAGTCTAACTGGTGGATCACCATAGCCATGCAATTTATCAGTTCTGGTAAAGCTGGTTGACAAAAAGAGTATGGCTGGTTAAGCTAATTAAGAGGGTTAAAGGGGACACCAACAAGTCATACTGGATATTAATATCCTAAACAATATATACTTCATGCTGGGGACCAGCTATACTGATCTTTCTTGACTGGAATCCCTCTAAAAAGTC
>JAZGTJ010003146.1:0-18445 GCA_036877575.1 Botia almorhae
TTTACAGGTGTGTGGTGACCAGTGGAAGGTCTAGTCCAGCCTTGCAGATTTGGGACATTGGAGGAGACGACAGTGGTACGAGTGATGTCTGATTTCTAACACACGATAAAATAAACAAATCATGTAAAAGCATAAATTTAACCTTGTTAGATTAGTCATCAGCATTCCACGTTGTACTCCATTTTTATCACATGTAATTATTCAATTACAGACATTGAAAAGAAAAAAAAAAGTTATAGACGTGCAGACATGCATGTTGCGTAGTGAAAAGCCATTTCACATATTGTTGAATGCATGGAGCACTTTGCACTCTTTAAATATGTGCTGCATTTTGCCCTGATATTGCAATACAGATGTCATAAAAAGGACTGGAGTCATAAAGACCAAAGAATCAACAGAAGGCAGTAAAATAGCCCCTGGGCTGACTGAGAATCCTACAGTCCTTTATGGTTCTTTGATCAGCGATGTTCAGCTGACTGAGATAGCAACAGGACAGGTTCTGTACACAGTAGGTAATGTCAGAACCCAATATTTTACAGTACATATTTAATAAGTGTTGTTTGAAATTGAATCTTGAAATTGATGAGACGTCATTTTGTCTTTTTTTTGACAGGAAACGAGTCCTCCGATTCCGTGAGCGGCTTGGAGTTTATTAGCGCTTACGTATTTGTTATTTGCGCAAGCAACGGCTCTCTTCTAATGGGAGACACGAGAGACCCGGTGGTCTGTCATTACCCTCTGAAAGAGAGTTCGAGTGGAACGCACTGGTGTTTCGGGTTGAGAAAGAGCAGCTGTCAACCGGAACCTTCATGTTGTAGTGTAGCGAGACTTTCCTCCACCGGTCATGTGATGCTGAACGATCTAAGAGATTTACAGAGTCCATTATGTCAAACTCAACTAAATGTCCAACACGGCGCAGCGAAAACTCAATTTCTGAATGTGTCTTGGGCGTCCGTTCTTGACAGCTGCCTATCTGTTTCTGGTAAGTACAGCTTTTATAACACACTTCTAGTCAGGCTGTGTCACATGCCAAAAATTGTTCTTCGTATTTCATAACGTGCATTTAAATATTTGATTGCACTTTTAATAACTGATCAGTTTTCTTTTGAAGGCTTTGACGGAACAGTACAGATCTACGACATAAAGAATTGGAGCACAGAGACACAGACCCCTCAGCCTGTTTTTTCTCATCAAGGTCATGATATGTTATATGAAGCTAAATGCAGTGGATCCCGGCCTGTTGTCACCACTCATGCTTGGCATCCATCACGACCAAACACACTCCTCTCAGCAGCTACTGATGGATCTGTACATGTTTGGGACTGGGTGGACAGAACCACTGACACATGAGAATATGCTATTATTAGAAATGTTTATATTTTTAACTAATTTTATTATAGTAACACATTTCCAGCAACTGTACACTGGTTGCTTACAATTCCATTGTAAATACTTAAATTTAGGATGTACAAGGAAACAGTTGTAAGTTTTGCAGATTCTGAAATGACTACTAGGTTGTTAAACTACATTAAAACATTTTGTCATAATAAAATTGTAGTATGTCCTGTTTGTAGTGAATTTGTCAGATCCTTGTTTTCATACCAGAAGAGTCAAGAGCTCTATTTCAAACAACTGACCAGATGAAACGTTTAGCAGAGACTGTGGAGTGTACTGAAAGAAATGCAAATCAAGTACTTTAAAGGCGGAGTTTCTAAGGCTGTCTCCACCTCTTAACTCCTCCTCTTTTTTAGCACATGTAGATAATAATATGGTCATCTGGTGGCTTTAGGCATGATGCAAATGCTTATCCAACACTTCAGTTTAAGCAAATTGCTTTTAATCTATGAAATAAATGGGTATTTGGATTTGCATTATATATTCATTATTGTGTAAACATTTCTTTATATTTTTGTGAATATGTTTCATGCAGTAAGCTCTGTTATACACTGCGCATTGTGGCAAATATACAGGTATTATGTGAACTCAGAAAACAGCTACAGCACCCACTGCATACATAATGATACATTTAAAACCCAACTAACCCAAAACAGCCCGCGGAGACCTTTGAAATGGACTGTACGGAGTGCTGCTGCATTACTGAGATCCTCCTAGGCAATTAATTATAGACTGATTATAGAATAATGACTTGCACTGGGACCATTATGAGTGTCTGCAGACTTTGAGGAGGAGTCATAAAGGATTTTGGGGAATGAATTGTTGCTGACACGAGCATTGTTGTGCTCCCTGGAAAAACAGTACAGTAACAGTAGATGCTCATAAGTGGATTCATCTTCTATGGACAAATTCTTCTTCTTGGTCCATTCATTCTATAACTTTCTGCCAGCTCTGTTCAGTCATTTTGTCATTTTTAGTTCGGAATAAAGCAGCAGAGGAAGGTGTACAAAAGCAGCCATTTCATCATTTATTTAGTGAATAAAAACGTAGATTTTTTTAGAACGCCTTTATTCAGTCTTATTCAGCATTCTTGGCCTGAATGACATCAGCGTGTTTAAAAACGACAAAGGCCACCTCTTCTACCTCACTTCTTTCTCCACATTCCATGAGACAAGCAAAGTGTTCTCCATCTCCACACGGAGCAAGATCCGAGTATCCACTGGGACCATGATGAAGTATCAGTTTATAGTTCTCCCATCCTGAGGCATCCCATGGGGATTTATTTAAGTGGACACCAAGGGATCTTCTGTGGCATGGATTGGTTGGATGGCAATACAGCAGCCATGTGTTTTCAGATCTCCGATCTGGGGCAAAACTCAACACGCTACCCTGGCAACCATACCCAGTCTCAGTTAGCTTATGTGTAGATGAAGGTTTCTCAAAAGCTTCTCCAACCCTCTTGCTTAGAGCTTCGGCTCGGTCACCAGACGTGCTACGAGCGTTGCAGTACAGATGAGTCTTGCCTTCATGGTCTATGATCTCAGCCATCTGACACTCACAGGACTCACCATCCATAAGTTCCCCAACACACCACGCGCCTCCATTGTCATCGCTGTACAATGCAAACGCATGAGGTGTAGGCTTTTGTTTTGGGTGGCAACAGTACGCATAGGCTGGGATAATCAACCTTCCACTCCGCATTTGAATGCCATGCCCTGGACCAACAGCGAAGGTGGCCCAGTTCCTCACCTGGTCACCGATCACATCTGTTGTCAAATCTATAATATGGCTCCAGGTTTTGCCAGCGTCCCTGCTGGTTACATAACACAGTCGTGCCTGGTTGTTATTTTTTCTTATCTGGGCTCGTTCTGAAACTCCAACTGGAACCGTAATGAAAAACAAAAACAGGGTTTTGGTTCCTTTCTCATAGACTGGACATGGATTCATGCTTCTGTGGTTTGGTACACAAGCTGAAGTGAGCACTTCATGATTAACACCCCACTGAAAAATAAACATTACGACTAGTTAGTTAAATCGCTTGAAATATAACATTGTTCTAAGCAAATTGTCAGATATTAGTGGGTCCATTTGGAATCTGCAGTATTATTGTCTTCCATACTACAGCAACAGTGAATACAAATGCTTATAGTGCCTTTAAACTTTTTTGATACTCAGCAGAACTACATAATATTGTACAACTTTGGCTAAGCATGTCGCAGGCCTCACCTCAACTTCTCCATCATTCCACATTCCTCTCCTCATCACCAGAACATCCGCATCAGTGTCATCTGGTGTTAATCTTTTCTCAGCAAAAGCAAGATATGTTTGACTTTCACTGATAAAGATGAGAGCTGGAATTCTGTATGTCACCTGGTTGCGTCCAGATTCTGGACGCTTCTCTTCCTGTTTAAATAATGTTGTCACTTTAAAAGGCATTGACGTGCTTCCTGAACGTGCTTTGCTTTCCATTGTCCTAGAAGTACAACAAGCGGGTTTAGGATAACAAACGTTTATACAATAAAAAAAGCATTAAATGTGTGATAATTTTTTTAAGTATATTCACCAGTGCACCATTAATACACGTGGCGAAATGAAAGCGAACGTTCGTTTTCAATTTAAGGCTGTTGCTTACGAATCGCTTTACTTTGCTGTTTTTAACAAAACGTTTAACTACCACTTTATTTTTGAACTACCACTTCACAACTTTATTCACCCGAGGTGTCGATTAACTTTTAAGCCCTCGTTCAGACTATTAAAAGCGCTGAATACAGTAAGTTACACTGAAAAGCTTTATAAATAGCTTTGCACGACCGCTACGTGCTTTGTAACAACTTCAAGTAAATGCTAATATACAACGCCCCACTTAATATTAAAAGTGGAATTTTACCAGGAAACTCTAAAATAAACAAGAAATCCACTCACAGAAAGTCAGAAATGCTCAATAATGCAGAAACAACAGTGAACCTGCGTTTCAGACAGTCGCTTCAGCACAGACGTCTATCGGAAACTAGATCCTGTATGGGCGGATCGATCCTGAAGTCTCGGTACTTCATGCGAATCTGCAATTCCGACTACTCGACCTTCAGACTTCAGGCCGAAATTAAATGCAGCCCATGCACGCTGGTGTAGCTCCTTTATATAAGCACTGTAAATGGATATTAAGCATATTAATGTCAGTGAGTGACATATAAACGAGAGCTGGACACCAGGGAGTCCAGGGAGTGAATTTTAAGGGCAGAGTTCCAGTTTAAAATGATTTCCAACTTTTATTTACTTAGTAGACTATACAAATACATACATGGAAATATTGGGATTTTTTGGAGCTAGTTTAAAAACAAAATATGTCCCCAACTGGCGTTCCAGCACCTTATCATGTCCAAAGCCTCTTCAATATTTACACACGTTTCACTTCACAAATCAATTATGTTTTATCAATTTGCAAAGGCATACACAAAAGTTATGGGGCTCCTATGGCAAACACATACTTAATGAAGACTTTAGAATTTATGTGGATTAAACCAGACTGTTTGAGTTAAACACCACAGTGTATAAATGTATTGCACTTATTTCCAAAAAAAGACCAGTGTTCACAATAGGTGGTATTTACAAATGTCAGGCTATAGCAACTGTTGAGTACTCTCCAAGTTATAGATATATTGTTTTTTTATATTGTAAGAAGATTTGTTTAATCTTTTTGTGTTTACAAAAACATAATGTCCATTAAAATAAAAATACAGCCCTGGCCATCCACGGACCATGCAAATCCTTTATTACACACGACAAAACTATAAAAGTCAAGCAGTCTCTCAAAGTAATCAAGTAATGCTTATCTGTTCAAAAAGAAATTTTTACATATTGTATGTTTTGTACATACATGCAATACACATACAGTATGTACATAAATAATCTCATGCATAACCATTTTGGTAACTGTAACCTTACAGTTAGTCTTGAGTTGACTTTTCCAGTAGAAGCTCAGACTTAAACGAGACTTAAATGCGTATAAATAAGTGAACCTCCATACAAGGAATATGTATTTTTCTTATGTATTCTTAATATGTATGTTATTAACAAATGACTTTAAGGTAAAGCTCAGGCTCCTGCATGTACAAATCCCAATGGAGCCGCAATCAAATGATCACCATAACTGCTTCATTTAATAATATCAAAATTTCTCTATTTTAAGATCAATGGTCATTTTATAGTTTCAAATACAGCTGTATTTTATCACTTGTTTAAATCTCAATGTAGAAACACATTTCCAAAAGAACACTTAATAAAGTCAGCTTCCTGTCTCATCACAAGAGCACATTACATCACTGAGTTTAAATTCCACAAAGGCTATCTGCTCAGTCTCACTTTTCTCTCCACACTCCATAAGACAGGCAAAGTTCTGCTCATCCTGCGTCATGTCTGAGTATCCGCTTGGACCCTTATTGATGATCCATGGGCGGCTCCACCCAGAAGCCCTGAAGGGTGATTTATTTAAGTAAACTCCAAGATCTCTCCTCTTCGTTTTATCAGTTGGATAGGAATAAACTAACCATGTCTTCGTGTTTAATTGTGTCAAGCAATCATTTTCTTTCTTGACCTCTTCGCCCGATGGCTCAGGCACAGGGAAGCTCAACACGCTACCTTGGCAACCATAACGGGGTTCCACAAGTTTCCGTGCAAAATGAGGGTTGTCGAAAGCTGCGCCGTCACTCTCACTTAAAGCTTCTACTCTATGGCCATACGTACTACGGGCATTACAATACAAATGACTCTGATCAACATGGTCTATGATCTCAGCCATCTCGCACTCACAAGAGTTCATTTGGATTTTCTCCCCCATCGTCCAGGTAATGCCACAGTCATCACTATAGAACGATAAGGCATGAGGCCTAACAATGAGTGGAAAACGGAATGGAAAACATCGGCAATGAATATAATAAACATAAGCCGGAATGATTAGTCTTCCATTTGTCATCTGAATTCCATGTCCCGGTCCAACTGCAAAAGTCGTCCATTTGCCAATCTCACGTCCAATCACACTATTTGTTAAATCGGTTGCCGCGCTCCAGCTTTGGCCGTAGTCTGTACTAGTGATGTAACACAGCCGGGCTCGGTTCCTGCCTGTAACGATCTGGCTATGTTCTGTGGCATTACCCAATATGCAGATAAAGAACAGAAAGATTGTTTTGGATTTTCGCTCATAGACCGGGCAAGGATTCATCGTGCGATGGTCCGGTAAACAGGCTGAAGGCAGCGTTTGAGCTGGAGACCACTGAAAACCATAACAATTCGTTAAATTGTGTTTACATCTGTGGCAATAGGTCTCCATAAAAAAAAGTTCACCCCAAAATTAAATTGTCATTATTAGTAAATGATGTTCATATTCGTGTTAAATTTTAATATTAGGGTGAGCTTTTCCTTTAATAGCTATTATCAAATGGAACAACTTTATTATGATGTATTATAATATTGTATTATAATGCATTACTTGAATGGAGCCATTTTGAACTGATCCTCTCCTCATCACCAACACTTTTGCATCACTGTCACGTGGAGAGCTGCGCTGCTCTGCAAAGGCAAGAAACGTCTGGCCGTCACTCACGTAGATAAGCGCTGGAATTCGGTATGTTGTGCCATCCTCCCGCTGTCTGAACAATGATGTTCGTGCAGGTTGAGTCCGGTGAGATTCTGGGTAGCTTTGAGACGCCATGCTGTCAATCATTCCTGGATATACAAGCAGAGTGTTGTATGACAAGCTGTAATACAGTAACCCCTGTGCTTGTAACGTGACTCGCGCTTGTGTCTCGCTTTGCACGTGTAGACACGCTGTGTACGTTCAAACACAAGAAAAGCTAAAAATGTATTCATCAGGGGGTTAGATATCCTTAGTACAAAATATGACTAAATAACGACGTCAGTACTACTTTTGAATAGAGCACAAATAACAAAAAATCGAGAGTCAGTGTTATTATAATTTGTGAACTGACCTTCCATTCATGCTTCTCTCTCAACGGGAAATCCTCTGAATTTACGCTATCGCGATTATGTGCCAAATAATATAGAATTAACAAAACGCCGCAATGCCATTACTATGAATGGGGAAAAAGAGGCACTACATAGAATGTTGTGAGGAACTTGACAGCCTTTGCGCATGCGCAATACTTGAAGCGATCTGGAATAAATGATTTCAAAGCGCAATTTAACTTACAAGACAGACTTTATGAATACAGTCGATGTCAGGTTTAATAGTAGGTCGGAAATATGTTGTTCATATTTTGTGCAAAGATGGCCGCCGCGTGCGAAGGCTTTCTTAAAGGGACTTTGGCCGTGCATACTGAAAGTGGAAAAAAATGGCAAGCGGGGCAATGTGGGGCATGTAGTTCAGAAACAACAAAGGTTCGTTCTTTCAGTGAACTTGTTTACGTCACTTACATTAATGTATGTTTGGGTTTGAAATGTGTTAATTCATTTTTTGTTTGTTTTATAATCGTAAGACGAAAAATGTAAACAGAGTAAACGCTTTGAAAGTACTACATTTCCCAAAATCTTACAGTCCGTTGCTAAGATACCATGCGACGCAGAATTTGCTGCAGGTGTTGGGTGGAAATTATTCGAAGGCTTATGTTAAGAAAGGTCTTTGTGATTGCAAGTAAGTTACTTTTCTATTATTCAATTTATTATCTTTTACTTATTTAGCAAGCAAGCATAAATGCACGTTATTGTACGTCTTATTTGTTTTTACCATGCCTAGGGTTATTAAACGAAGGACAAAGATTAACATTTAGGTCGTAACAATGAAAAGAGAAGTTTAATATATGCTAGGAATTCGATATTCTTTGTATTTTGTTCTGTTGTAGCCTCATTGCTCATGTTTTATTTATGTCTAGGTGAACTGCTTGTTATTAGAAATGACAGGATTGGGGATTTACAAACTAGACAATGGAGAAAGTTACCCGTCCAATTGTTTTCCAATAAGATCCTTTCGTCATTCAAGTAATGAAGGTGGTTATTGCATCACAGATGCCTCTTCTTTTTAAATGTAACGTTCATAAACGTTTTTAAAACGTTGTTCTGTAATACTATTTATTCCCAAAGGAGCAGGGCACTGGCTTGTAGCCTACAGAAATACACTGGAAGAGAAGATATTCAAAAAGAAAAAAACTTTAGGAACACATTTTGAAGCTCCCTCTAGGAAGCGTGAGCGCGCTAACAGAGTTTTGGATGCACAGCTTCTGGTGAGAATGCTTTAGCATGGAATGGGCTAATCAGTTCATGCGTTCATTCCAAATGATTCATTGAATTTCAGTATCTTTAGAAAACACACATTACTGTTCTACTGCAGATTACTCTGCATTGTGTGGATCAGCCCTCTGACCTCTGTTCTGTCAACATCAGTGATCAGGGTTTGCAGACAGTAAGATCTATCAAATCTGATAAAAATGATTTATAGCTTTTTAAAAATTAAATAATTTTTGCTGTTATATGACTCACAGACTGAATTTTTCTTTGTCCAGGTTAGACTTGAGGGTTTGGAGGAATTTGATAACATTGCTTACATAAATGCTTCTGATAACCGTTTAACTTTAGGTAATAAAGTATTTTTTATTATATTGAAGTTCCTAAACTTTTGAGATATTTTAAATATTTCTAATTTAAACATTTCTAGAAATGTCTTCATATACGACATACAGCATTTGTTTTCTAGAACCTTTCAGCAGGTTTCCTGCATTAAGGGAGCTGGAACTCTGCCTGAACCGTCTTCATACTCTGGAGATTCGTGCTGAAGACTTTCAGAGATTGGAGGTGTTTGCTTGTTTATTTAGGTCTGATAATTAGCTGCTCTTAAAGGCGTAATGTCACTGAACATATTGTGATGATGTTTCATTTGTTCCAGGTGTTGGATCTATCCTTCAATAGCATAACAGAAGGAAGTATAATGAATCTAGGCCTGTTATCACGTCTTAAGATGCTTCACCTGACTGGAAACCAGTTGCAGACGCTTCCATTCAATATGGCCGGATCTTGTACCTGTCCTGAGGAAACGTAAATATTTACGTAAAAAGATTCAGTCTTTAGAAAGTTTGATGAGCGTTAAAAATACTCTATGTAACATAAAATACTGTTTATGTTTAAATGTTTAATGTTGCCTGATGCCTGATCTGAAATCTTATTGGACATTTAGAATATACTACAGTTTTATAACTATCTACACAGATTACGATTTAAATGTGTTAAGTATTGCACAACCTGTTCTTGTTTTAACAGCACACATCAATGTGTCTTGCTTTTTCAAACGCTGGAGGTATTGATGCTTGATGACAACAGATTAACTTCTCCTGGAGTGTTTATGAGCCTCGCTAATTTACAGAGGTTAGTAAATTAATTTATCAGAGCAATAAAAAATTTATTAGAGCTATGAAAATTAATTTTTAGAGCAATACTTTGGCATACCTGCTTGAAAATTAAAATCTTTTCTGGGGTGTTCAAATTGATCTCTAATCATAAAACCGTCAACAAGATGTATAATTTCACCATTAAATGTGTCCGTTACTCAAATTATATCGTGAACTTTTTCCCACCTTGATAAAAGACACACAATTATTAGATGGTCTGTCAAGCCACAGGGGGAAAAAAAACTAAGACTTGTAATATTTCATTCTTCCTGTTGTACGCTGCCCCCTTGAGGTAAAACCACAAAATGCTCTTCAAGATTTTAAAACTACAATGCTCTAGCCCAAGGAAAATACCAGTGTTGTAAACATTAATGAGAGCCCTGTTGTGTTTGTAAATGTTTAAACTTTGTACTAAATAGGGAAAATGAAATGAGGACTCACACTTGACATTCTGTGTTTGCTGTGCATTTAGGCTTCAGCATCTAAACCTGCAAGGAAATTACATCTCAGGAGTCCCATTCTTAGAACAGACGGCACCATTACATGATGCTCAGACAAGTATTATACCCAGCATGAAGCGGAGGTCTGGGAACACACTCTCCAATTGGGAAAATACAATGGATGGTATGAGGATAAAGGGTTGAGATGTTTAATAAAACATAAAGAACCAATGTTGTTATAAAGACAAAGTATTTATATGTTTATTATTTTACATTCTCTTCCAAATAGATGCCTCTGAAAATCTGAGCCAGCAAAAGGCAGCCACAAGAACATCCAATGTATGATCAACTTCTTATGACATAAATCATGTTCATTTATCAGTTTATTAGACATATTTAACAGAGTTTTGCAACGACCAGAGAATGGATCCTGGATACTGTGAAGATTTTGGCCTTCCTTTCCCAGAGCTTCGTCATCTGAATTTGGCCAACAATGAGGTCTGTGTGTTGTCAGTTTAAAAGCATTTGATATGCTACAAACACAGACGGCAGAAAGGAGCCATTCACTTTAGCACTATTTGCCACTTTTTCCGTAGATAGCAGAGGAAGAGGCATTGTTGCCTGTGGCATTGTTTCCAAAACTCAATGAGCTTGTTATTCACTCCAACCCCTTGACAACACAGAGATGCGGTATGATCAGTCTCTCAGACAGGCAGTATTTAAATATCATTGTTTGGACACTAAAATGACTGATCTATACACTAGAAAAACAAGTGTTGTTTATCAATATAGGTGATCCACCGATGTTAACAAGTTTTCTCCAGGACAGGCTGGGGATTAAGATGAGGCGCAAAAAGACAACTGGTTTTGTTAAGCCACGCATTAGACTCCCTATCAGTCCCAAACGCAAGGTAAATAGAGATTCCTTCATTGTGTTTTTAAGTCCTGTCTCTAAAGAAGCAGTTTACCCTCCCGTTACATTTTCAGGTGAAGACTAAAATTCCAAGAGAACGCAAAATTCCTTTGATGGCAAATCAACATACAGTACAGCTCAGAACAGAGAAAGAGAGTGGAGAGGACACTGTACCTCTAGAGTATGAGGTAAACCCTGCATTTGGGGCCTCATCTCAAACAAGCATTGAAGAAGAGGAAGACATCGCCACAGGCCATGAGCGTTTTGACATGGCGAGTGCAGACATATCCTGTCAGATGAACCATAATGCACAGCCATTCTTTGTGACAGAGGTAAAGCACTTCCTGTTTATGTTCATATGTGTATGAGATGCATGTTTACAAACATGTTTTATTACATTTTTCAGGTTGATGGCCTACATGAATCGGATTATCAGGAAGATGTGGGGGAGATGAAAAACGACAGTGAAGTCTTTCCAGAAAAACTCATTGGTTACGAAATCTTACTTGATGAAAGATCTGAGGCAGACATGCCTGAGGGTTTTGGTAAGAATTTTCCTAAACTCTGGTGTTGACCCATTTCTTCGTTTAAACTGATGCTGTTTGTTTGGTTAGTTGGTAATGCAAGATTTCTCCTAACATAGGAATTCAACATGCTGTCAGGGCTTTGGAGCACATGCTGGACAACCTTCTTGTATATAGAGATTCTAAAGCCAATCTTGACCGTCCCCAGAAGCCATATACTGCAAGACAGAAAAAGGTTATTAATAGACTATTAATAGTGTATAAACAGCCTTTAAAATCAAAAGAATATGAATGACATTTTCTGAACCCTTTGCATCTGTTATCACTAACACAGCAGAAACTTTATTTCCACAGATTAGAGATTTGCCACCTCTAGGACCAAAGAAGTCAAAAAGAGAGAGAGTCGAGGAAATCCTCTCTCAAATAAAGGAGACGAAAACAATAAGCAGAGTTCCCTTAGGTAACATTTACAACCTCCCTCTCTCCTTTGAACACGAGCTTTACTTTGAAATGCCCTTAGTCATGCATTTATTAAAATGACAAAATCGTGGTGGAATCCAGCGCAATAAAGTAAGTCAAGCCCAGTGAAGCTATTTTAGTATTAATGACGACGGGAAATATTTTCCAACTGAGCAATAAATAAATTTTATCACGAATTAGCACTAACTAGCTTGTTCTTGACGATTTACAGGCAACTAACAAGCACACTGCAGTGTGATTGTGCAGCACTGTGTTTACTTGGAAATGCTCTATCTGGCTCTGCAGCTGTTCCTCTTATTATTTCAACACTTAGCAGATTGCATGCATGAACCTCAGTGGAATTACATGGCATCCTGAAAACCTGCAAGCTTACTTTTAATCAACAGAATGATATTAAATGTCTTTTAGTATTCATCTGACCATCTGACCTTTTCTCTCAAGGCTTTTTTTAATCATAAGTGCTCACGGTTGTAATTTTTATGTTTTCTCCATCCAGATAATGTCCTTAATAGAGGGAATGAAGGTAAGAAAGAATATGAGGAAGCATTAACTTTGCTGAAGGACATGCAGAGGAGATACCAAATGATTCATCTGAAGACAGTGGAACAAGCAGCCCAGCTCGAGACTGAGGCGATTGGTAATCAAAACTGACAGGTGCTTTATCTTCTACTGTATGTTTTCACACAGCTCAGGTTAAGATATTGGAAAGATGGCAGCAGAAATTATTTGGTTTTTGTATTGATCTCTGTGTTGCTAATAAAATGTCTTATTTACCTCATTCTTCGCTGTCTGATGTATTGAGTTTTGTTCAAAAGCCTGTTTGATCATGTGCTGCTGAAAACGTATATATTTTAAGGGACATTTGTGTTGTTAGCACTGTGATGGACTGGCCTGCTAACCAGGGGTGTTTCCTTGCTTTCAGCCCAATATGTTGGGATAGGATCCAGCACTTTCCAATGGTGAATCATACAGCCTGTTCTTTTAGGGGCATTGCTTCAGTTAGGTCTGTATGTTATTTTTGTTCAAGCTGTTATCAGCTTTTTGCAGTTCAGTAAAATACTGTATGCTGAAACAAAACTGTATTTAAACTCGCAATTTGAGGTCATAAAAACCGCACGCATTAAACGTTGGTTGGAAAACTGTGTTCACTGACAACTAAACACCCGCCACCACCTGCTACCCAAATAAACCAGCGTCTCTTGTAAACGTAGGTTATTTTAAACAACGGATCATTTGAATGTGTACACGTTCATTCTGTACTCGATCTACGCGATTATTAATCAAAAATAATGTTCGTTAAAGTCAACCAACAAATTGGTGTTCCTGTAGGAGGCGCTTTTGGTAAAACCTTAAAGCAGAGCAGAGACTCGCACTGTAGCGAGTTATCGTCGGAGTTAAAAGCGCGCAGAAGTTTGTGAAGACAATCTTGCCGCAGCGTTCTTGGTTATAAGAAAAAGGATGATTTACATAAAACCTCTGTTCATTTTGGTCACAATGCGATGGTTTGTTCAGGGTGAAACAGAGGCAATGCGACCTGGAAAAAGTAAGTGTCCTTATTATCAAAGAGTATTTCATTACTACATGAGCGTCGCAAGTACATGAGCAAGTCTGTCAGAGTTACACTTGTACTGTAATGAAGTTACATAATACAGAAGCGCCGGCACTGGTTTTGATCTTCAGTAAATGAGGCAACCTGGGTTGACTGTACTTTCAAATGTAATTTTAACAATACAGTTGATACCATTATTGATGTACATCACAGCAATCGAACGAGAATACTGTATCATACACGGCTGTCTTTGTGTTGCATGCAGTATCGGGTGTTTTTTGCACTTTTAAAGAAAAGAACTACAGGCCAGGGGACAGCTGGCATCCCTATCTGGAACCGTTCGGAGTGATCTTCTGCATGCGTTGTACTTGTACAGAAGTACGTATCCACCTTACACGCCTAAACGACTGTTTTTGTTTTTAATGTGCTGTAGATTTGTGCATTAGTTTGTAGATTGTAGATTAGGAATCTAATCGCATATGAGTTGCTTTTAACCTTGAATGCTGTACGTTTCTATAAGGAAACCTGTGTCTTCAGCTGCGCGTGTTATGTGCGTGGGCGCGCACGCGCGCGTCTATCCTAATGTCTTTACCTTATGTCATTGTTTCTGTCTGCTGTCATGTCGGTGCGACCACTTTCGCTGCCATGTAAATCTCGTAACTACTTGTAGTCCGGTCACGTGAAATGCAACACCATCAAGTGCCCTGTACTGAGGTGTGAGAATCCCGTGACTAATTCACAACAGTGCTGCCCTCGTTGCGCAGGTAAACGATGTCCTTGTAGCAATTTTCATAACATTTCTATTTGAACCTCGTGATTAATGCGCTTTAACCCAATCGCAGACGAGCACAGAACTCCAGCCGGTCTGCGGGCACCCATTAAAACCTGCAGGTATAATGGAACTATATACCAGTCGGGAGAAACATTTTCCAATCACGAGCTCTTCCCAACCCGTCAGTCCAACCAGTGTGTCATGTGCACGTGCTCTGTAAGTCATGCAAAGTTTGTATTCATTAATTGTGTCGCATTTATTAATGTCAAATTAGAAAAATCCTATCCAAATGTAACGGTTCCAAAGCTGCAATCCGCAACTTTCGCCACTCTAGCGCCGTCTCTGTTTGAAACATGAAATTGCAGGTTACTGTACAGGTACGAACTTTTACGTATGTTGAATCCACACTGGCGTTTCCTGGGAAATCGGACCGACACCTCAAATTATAAACAATTATTATAAACTTAGAACCGCTTAGAACACCTAATTGTCATGTACTTGCTTAATAACTGACATTATGTATAATCCAAAAAAGTTACAGATTGCAGCTTCAAAAAAAGCTTGTGATCAATGAAACGTTTTGGCATGGTATTTTTTCCCTCTTTTTAAATTACAGAATGGAAATATATTCTGTGCATTGAAAACCTGTCTGCCTGTCACATGCTTGTCTCCAGTTTCTGTTCCAGACACTTGCTGCTTGGTGTGCAAAGGTAACTTTAACTTTCACTCTTATTTTAATAAATGTTACTGCGGCTTACAATAAAAATGACTGTCAGTGCTGGTTATAATTCCACACCTTATCATGGCGATTAAAATAACATTGTCTCCTTTAAATAAACAGATGGTGCGATTAATATAAACTCATTTGTGGATGGAGGACAGCAACTGAACAGAGGAGTTGTATGTATTTTTTAACAGACTAAAACTAGCAGTTCTGTGTTCTCTCTATGATTAGCTGTATGAAGTTTAGCGTTTTAATAGGATGATATTCAAATGAGTGTTACAATGTTTGCTTTTGTGTATCCTAACACACACAAGAGGCATTCAGTGGACCAGTGTGCCGCAGAACAGGTCAGGGGCCGGTCAGTCAGGGCCACACCGTCAACGCTGCGGGGCCTCAATGCAAGAAGCCTTAACCTACAGACATTACATCTGAAAGGAGCTGCAGAAACTACCGTTAAGATTCTTCTGCAGCGCAAACATCACAGAGGTGAATCTTAACAGCTTACCGTGCCCCTGATTTTAGTCGTGCTCTGTGATCTAAATTGCTTTTTTAAAATCACACGGTCAAAATCTATTGAACTAATGTCGATATTCTGACTTCGTCTAAGCTTGTGTGTACAGTGGCAAGACCTATTCCCATGGTGATGTGTGGCACCCGGTGCTGGGGAAGGTCTTGGAGTGCATTCTGTGCACCTGCAGGGACAGCTTTCAAGAATGCAGGCGCATCACATGTCCGGCCCAGTATCCATGCCAACATCCCATAAAAACAGAGGGAAAATGTTGCAAGATCTGTCCAGGTAGACTCATCAGTAGAATCCTATTACAGACGTTTGCAACCATCATCAGATTTCAATCAATTCAGAAGCTTGGTGCATTAAACAGCTGTATAGCAGTTTTGTCACCTTTTTTATTTAACTTGCATTCACAGAGCTCAAAGCAGAGAGCAATAGAAGCGACTGCTACCTTGGTCAGGAGAATAACAATCTGCTGGTGTATAAAGTCGAGTCTCCGTCTGCTCCTCAGTCAGAGGAAAAAGTGCGGATGATTGCAATCGAGAGACAAGGAGCCACGGAAGTAGAAGTGCAAGTCTGGAAAACCGTTGAAGGTAATAATGCACTTGGGCTTTTATAAAGTCATAATACTGGACATTGTTGGATTGCATGTGTATAAAATATAATATTATGTGGAGTAATTACATACATGGAATAAGCAGAGATAACTTATGTATGCAGCCCTAACATGGTCCTATAGCTCAACTGGTAGGTGATGATGCAAACAACGCCAAGGTCATGGGTTTGAATCTCAGATAATGCGCATACTGATGAAGTGTATAGCTTGAAAGCACCGTAAACTGCTTTGGATGGGTATGAAAAGTATTTCACCAAAAATCGTCCAAAATTATTAGTCATGAACCTAGATATTCATTGTTATAAATTATAAACCACCTTTGCCAACTTTCAGCTACAGGATATGATTGCATATTGCATCTGTATGCCACTGGAACTTTTTTAACATATATCATAACTTTTATTGTCTCCCGGAGTGCTAATATTACTTTAAAACCATCTTCAATCTCCACAGGTGTTCTGCATCTAATGGAGACGGGTGATGTTCAGAAAAAAGACCTCATAGAGCATCCAGAAAATTACATCTTACTGACCACATTGGATGAAGGTCTGTGTACCCGTAAACTTGTGGTTCTTTTCATTTAAATGAATCCATTTTCCAGTAGGATAAGTTTTCTGTATGAAGGGGGAAGAGTCATTCGATACACAGTAAAGTACATTTTAAAATTCCACAGTGTATTTTGAAACAGCTGACATTAGGTCTGAATTGAATACTCAGATGGATAATTAAATTGAACAGATAAAAACCCCTGAAAGTATTATTTCACTATGTCAGTAAGTAAGTATGTTTTAAACAGACTTGAAAACTGAGAGTCTATTTGGGCCAATTGAAAATATTTGAGCTCAGAGAACATTCAGCTGCCAGGGAATATGAGAAAGTAGGAGAGAGCGAAGGAAATTGAATATCTACATAAAAATGGAAAAAAAGGTTTTTGATTTCCTTTTACAAACTATCCGTCTAACTTTTTCTCTTTATGTATTTTGTATGTGTTTTGGCTGTGTTTTATTTTTAATGTTTTGGCGAACAAGTAAAAAATTAAAATTCTGTCATTATGTAATTACCTGTTTTTGACAGCCCCTGCTCACTTTGAACTTAGCGTTTAGCAAAAAGCTGCATAATGATTGTGTTGTGTTTGTGACCAAATAATGACAAAACGTTCATGTTTGCGTGTACTGTCTCTTTAAAAAAGAGGAGGTGCCAGACCTGGCAGCAAAACAAAACATGTTGCACCTAACTTAATGCTTCCTGGTTTGTTTAACGCATCCTCTGTGTTTGCACAGACACTTGGAGAAAGTTCAAAGAGGAGGAGGACAAGCAGAAGGACTTCAGTAAGATTAGAAGCTGTGAAGATGGGATCAAGGAAGTGGTGAAATACTTAAACCCTGAACAGCTGGACGGTCTTTGTGCTTCTTAGTCTTTGTTCGGCTCTCTAACACAGTGCCATCCTGACACCCCTTTTATTACCAGAAGAACACACATACCCACACACTCACACAATGTGCATGTAGTACAAAAACAGATGCTGGCAGCAGGTAGTCTAAAGATCTCGTTTATTACTATGAGTCAGTTCAGCACAAGTCTTTATGAGATCGACGTCCCAGAATTCTTTGTGAGACCTTTTTTTCTGAACCGGGCTGAGGTCACTCGTTACTTTTTGTGTTGCTGAAAAACGCACGTTGGGGAGGAAAAGTGTGGGAATACATGTCATTGTCTTTGTATTATTTGGACCAGACGTACAGGAGTGAAAAGTCGATCCCTGGCACTAAAAGGAATGATGCATGTTATTTTAGCCGGCATCCACTGTATGTACATAAAAGGAAAAACATGGGATGACTATGACAGCTTATTGGCCGGAATGCTTTCATAAGGTTGACGTAGGCCACATTTTCTCACTGTATTTAGTTATACAACAGTCACACAAGTATTATGGATACAAACTCAAAAAATACTATTTATTTAATTCAAATCAACCAATATCTCCAGTATCCAATAACCAATATTTATTTTAGTGTTTGGCTTTCTTATGTGTAGAAATTGTTTGCATTGGCATGTATGGTTTTGTAACTCCCATGCACTTAAAATGATAAGTTCTGGGTGTCCTGGTATTAAGAGTAACCAATAGGAAATTGTTGAA
>JAZGTJ010003146.1:18868-37169 GCA_036877575.1 Botia almorhae
TATATATGATTAACAACCCTATGAATGAAACACAAATTAAAATTTTACATTATGCCGTTAATTTTTCTAGTACTTACTCATAGTTTTTTGTAAAATATCTTTCAAATATATTTTTGAGGAAACCCATATTTTTTTGACGACTGTTCAGAGCAAGTGTGTGAGAAGATAACACACACACACCAGCAGCTTATGACACTTCGTTTCATAGCACTGAGAGGGAGTTTTTGGGGATGTTTACTTTCGGTTGAAATGAACGACCCATTGTGGCACAAATGAGCAGAAACCTGTTATGGCACATCACACTACTAAAGCATCATGACCCCCCCGACATGTCATTGCTGGAACACGCAGACATCATTCGTTGTGCTGTTATGCTCGTCACAATGAACCGAGACTGGCTGCCGAACTCAGATTGGGGCAGTTCAGGGAGATGTGACTAATATCCTCTCTGTCTAGATCCCAGAAGCCCACTTTCCTCTTTTGTCACAATGAATCATTGTGCTGGCCGCACACATAGTGCCAGACGGTGCTGCTCATCTCTCACTGAAGGCCTGACAAAATATTTTGAAACAGAAGCCCCTCAGTTGCAGACCTTAATAGTCACACAGTGAAGCTGTGAATTATTTCCACTGGCTGTTGGATCTAACAGTTTCTGGCAATTTGTTCGCTTTGAGCGGCTTGGAGGGAAACAAAGGGGATTTTGCCCTGTGCTCCTATTTCATCCTCTCTCTTTGTGTATGTTAGTTTAACAGGAGGGCTGGACGTTGGGTTTGATCCATAACCCTCACTGTTGTTCTACAAAGAGTGTTTTGTAATGCGAGGAACCTTTAGTAAATTTAGGTCTTAATTGTTAATTATGTCTGTGCTGATTTAACAGAGTTTAAGATGTTCCTGGAAATTCCTGGGGTTCAACACACGGAGTACAAATTTGATTTTAAACATCGCCAAAGTTCCTGAGAAAAATAATATTGCTCAGAAGTTGTTCCGGATAGATCTGAATGTTTATCTTTTTTGCCTAAGATGTTTCTCCAAAAGACCCTTAAGGAATAAAAATGGACACAAATGAGACACAAACGCATAAATAACTATACAACAAATGTGGCCAGCGTAGCTAAGATCGTCTGAAGAATCTGATGAGAAATGTTTGTGTTTATATTGAAATGTATGATTTTTAATGGCAGTTGCTTGGCACAGTTTGAGACGTTGTTGAGCTCTTTTCTGACACTCCTACAGTAGCTGTGTAGGAGCAACAGTTGTGTTATTAAAGATGTCATTTTCTTTACCATGGGTTGGCACTTACATGGTCTCTTTATTGTTGGCTAAAAGTTTTGAATTCCCACTAAATGACATTCAGCTCTGCATGCTTAGTCTTGGCTCTGGCAGTCTGAACAGCTGGGGGCAGTTCTCTGTGTGAATGGGTCAGTTCTCTGCGTGAGTTTTCCTGCTCAGCCTTGTTTGCCGTTGTAGAATGTTAAAGTGTGAACGGAGTTATGTTTTTATTAGGGCTGTCAATCGATTGAAATATTTGCAATTAATCTCATTGTATTCGTAGTTAGTGTGTCAGCACATGCAGTTTCATTTTTAAGAAAACTAAATTTGCGTAAATATTGAATTCAGGAGTAGTGGATAGATAAACACTCATAGTGGAATAAATGTACATTGTTTTGCAACCGCCTGTCTCACGAGATACAGAAATGTAAATTTGCAGTAATTCAATATTAAAACAACTTTATCCACGTAATCTTGTGTAAAGTGGTGGTCCTCTACTGGTGTTCATATGAACGTTTGAATGATGGGTTTTACTGCATCGCTAATAATTCACTTGGTGAGATTTGATCAAACTAAATTTCACAAAACAAAGAACGCAAATGACTTGTTAAAAGACACACCTGGGTTTGGCTAAAATATATTTTCCTAAATATTTTAAAGAAGAATGTCTTTATTTACCAAAATATGTGTCACAGCTAACAAATTTTGACTCCCAGAATGTTTTAGCTTTTGGTTACCAAAATAACCTTAAAACAATGTTCCTAAAATGTTATTAACCAACAGGAACCAAAAACTGACGTTAAGGAAACGTTCTGTGTTTGCTGGGGCCCTGTTAGGGACTTTAGTGTGTGAGCGTGTATCAGACACGGGCACTGCGGCTCCGGGTCACTTCTAATCAGCCTTAAATATCCGTCTAAATATCATCGTTCAGAAATCAAACGGAATACAATGCAACGGTTATAGGGCTCACGTCAAATTGACATTTCTGCCAGCGACTGCAGCTCAGCACGGTGCCTTCCAGGTTCACAGTCTCCAAGCAACAGCTAAACTGAGTTAAGGTAATTAACTCTGATGGATGTGTTTGCTTTCATAGCTGATTAAAGTGTTCATGTAACCCATGAATAAATGTGCCATCAAAATGCTACAGAAGTCTTCCAAGAGTGCCGTTCTTCACCTGCTCTATTGTGGGTTTCTTTCAGCCAATCATCAATGAGCTAAATCATGCTATACAGACAATAGGGCCACAGAGCAGCCTGTCCTAAACAATATAGACATGCTTGCTCTTGTCCTGATCTCTTCTGTTTATGGTAAAACGACATTAAAGGCAATATTAACACAAATTCAGCTAGATATTGTGACTGGGAAAGTTGCTACACACAATAATAGTGTTAAATGCTAACTGTACTGCCAAAATAAAAGTAAATTATATTTAATTTGATATGACTAAACTTTACTCTTTAAAGGCACTAGATTAAGTGAGAACAGACTTCACGGCCTTTGCCATGGAAATCGGCATTTAAGCCACAAGTGTAGCCTCTGCCACATCAGCCCGATGATGGATGGGTATCATATAGCCGGTTTACTAATGTGACATGGTGATGAATGATGAATTGAAGAGTTTTAGAGGTAATCAGGGCTCGTACTCACTCCAGCGCCAACGCGGAGATTGTGTTTCCATGCATGTAACGATATTTGTAAAGAGAACACAGGTTCCATTTGGTAATCAGAAACAGACACGTTCTTTAACGCATGATAGCTCAGAGACGGGTCCAGATGTGAGGTACCACACGACCTAAAAATAGCCCCTAAAAGAATCAGACCAATAAGGGGCAATGTGCAATCGTGTCGTGCATATTTTCCTATGTGGACATAAAGCAGCGATCTCTCATATCACCCAGTCAGATGACCATGTGTAAAAATGTGCTTTCAATTAATACACAGTGATTTATTCTTTAAGAGCTACGCATGAGAAGCAAGAGAGGATTTAAAGACGTAAATCACCGCTTAGTTATTGGTGTTTGAAGTTTTCTTGGCATTGGTCTACAAAGCAAAACTCTGTCGTGCCCATAAGGAGAATTCTCATTTGCCTTCACTTGAAAGGCACCCTCAGACATTCAGATTTTCTGTATTAATCGTTTTATACTTGGTAAACTTTTATGAAGGTCTTTAAAACCTTGTAAAAACTGTACAAAAAATGACAAACATCTTGACTTAATGTCCACTCACACATTGTAAGTTGTTAGAAAAGTTTTAATAGAGGCTTTTTTTTACCTTTATGTCAGTTGTGATTTAGGTATTAATTTAGTAAAGAGTTATTTTAACCACTCGTAGTACATCAGGGTTGATGGGGAGGTAAATTTCACACGAATTAAATGTGAATATTCTGTTTGAAGCAGATAGTATTTTACAAAGGAACAATAGGACAGAAAATAATACATCCTTGGAACCAAACAAAATCACCAGTGAATACACTTTAACATTAAACTAAATTTAGAAGAAAGATCCTGTTGTGCAGGCAGAGCCTCCGTAAGCTTTGAAGAAAGCTTTTGTCAGATGTGTGTTTTCATGTTAAGCGAAAAGACCAACTGACACCGGAGCACAATATATAAAAGCACTCGCACATTGTCATATTTAATGGCTTTGCAGAGTGCTCAGGGGCAGTTTGAATTCCATAATGTGGGTTCACTTGATATATTTAGAAAATTCCTATTGATTTATTCCACCTGGGCTGAAAATGTATTCCACATCCGAGTAACTATGAAAGCAGAATATAATTGAAATCGTGCCGTGGCCAAAACCATTAAACGGATGAAGAAAACAATACGGCACAGTGAAAATAGGGAGTGTTTAAACTCATATTATTCTCTATGTTAACTTAATCTTCTTTGTCTTAATACTACAAACTATGAAACCACAAACTCTGGATTTGAAAAGAAACCTTTTTTAATGTTATAGTTTTATTCATTTTTACTTATTAAAATACCAGATGATGTCACTCTCAAGCAGCCCATTCAATTTTTGAATTATTAGTCATTAATCTTGTTCTTACAGAGTATGTGACAATTAGATTCAAAACGTTACATTTCTCTCTATATCTTTAAACAGTTCAAGGTAAAGCTCTATTAATATTGCTGTGTTCGGTTTAAGTTCAACAAAACAGATCATTGTTCCAGACAGGTAGCTGAACAAGTGCATTTTGAAAGTCTGAAGGTGAACATGGAAACAGTTACTCACACTCCTCTGTATCACTGTCAAGCCAAAAGCTTGCCCCACTTTCCAGCGAAAGCTGTGCAATCAAACAAACGGACGATTTTCTCCGAGACAAGGAGGCACCTACAATTTTAAACGTCTGTTTGATAAGTTATCCAGGATGGGCGCCTCAGCCCAGTCTGCATCTGAGTGGCCAGGGAGTGAGGCCTGCAAAGGGTAAGCTAGGAGAAACTACTAGCAAATACTTACAAACAAAACAATTGTTTTCTTTAACAGAATGGATCTGGATAATTAACGCTCGGTATGCGTTAACCATATACATCAAACGATCACAAAAATAATAAGATGTTTATCTATACCTATAAAACAACACAAAAGTTTTCTTACTTGTCTGAACATCAGGTTTAAAAGCTCTACACAAATGTTTTACAACAATAAATAAGAACACATTGTTCCTAAATTTGGTTGCATACAATGCTGACTCAAAACACACACACACAGGGAGATATGCACACACACATACACACAGTTTGAGAGCCTTTCCTTGAAGAGAAAGAGTGAGTTTGCGGGGAATTGATGGTTTGGCACAGAACGCTCAATTTCATGTCTATGGCAGCGCATCAGAGGAGCCTGGACTGATTTTGATATGCTTTTTCAGAGGCTTGCCTTTCCAACACAGTAAGTTTTGTTTTGATAAATCAAAATGCCCAAGATCAACTGAACCTCGATGCCAGAAACTGACATCATGTAGAAATATGAAGCTCAGAGGAGAAAACAACTCATGTTCAGCAAATGCTCAAGACTTACACGAACCAAACAAGACAGCAGGGGAAAAACAAACATTCCTTTCGAAACATTCCATATCAGCCTTTTGAGGAAGTTGGCTGAGTCATGGAAGTCTGGCTAAACAATCCGGCATGTGTTTTTCGAACAAATATTTATTTTACCAAAACACTGATACAAGGGAGAAAAATTATTATAAACTTCGATTTATTGTCTAAAGCAAAAAAACGATCAAAGACACAGCAAGATAGTCTTGACAATGTACAAAACGATTCTGCAACATGAATATTAGGAAAGACGCGTTTAGCGTCACGACAGAAAGCGGTCAAGTGTGGGTTCAGTAGATGACATACTGAACACATCTGCTAGCTCATGAAATCCAGCATGTGAGGTTGTGGAAACATCACATATCATGTACGGTCAGAAACGTTCTGTGTCAATGTCTCTGAAGAACCTTTCAACGAGAAAGATAGAAGATAATATTTCCATCCTGTAACTCACATCGTTCTTGGGAAACAATGCGAGTACGGCGCCGCTTAGAAGTTCATGAAAGAAACTTAAATCATTTCTTCTGGAAGAAGCCCATGATGGATGGCTGTTTCGTTGCTTTGTTACTTGCTGCTGAAGTTTTCTTCTGGCTCGTTTCTGTCTTCTCATCCTCTCTTTTTCCAAGTGACTGCTTGAGTGAGTTCGAGTCTTTGGAGTGATTGTTGGCTTCAGGCTCTTCACTCTCAGAGTAAGACTCGCTGACATAACCTTTCTCAGTCACTATACAAACAGACACAGTATATTTAAAACATTTTTCAGAGGTACTCCTTCATTCGAAAGTATTCATCACCAGAGGTTGGCCCACCGTGCATGCACACAATTATTAACAAATAGAAACTAATAATATATTACCCCATACAAGTATCAATGAGGTACTGCATGACAATTTTAGAACGCAAGAAGTCTGGCAACAAGAATGCGTAATATTAGACAAGCACTTGTGCCAAAAACAAAAACATTAACATAATTAAACTGAAACGTTCCTGTTTTAGTCTTCAAAATAAAAAGGATTTCCTCTACATGAAAATAAAGTCAACAGTTACTGCACAACAGTGCCAAAAGCACATTGTACTTATGTCATATGACTTTAAATGATTTACAATGGCGGACAGTAATTTTACTACAGTCCTGGGTATTTTTAATGCCGCCCCTGCTTAGTCCATGTTACAGTGCAAAACAACCATTAAGGCCTGGTTTCACAGACAGGGCTTAGATTAAGCAAGGCCTTAGTTAAATCAGGATGTTTAGGCAAGTGCAAGTTATCAGTTATCAGTGCAAGCTGTGTTGAGTTAAGATGCAAACATGTATTTTAATCTGGGACTAGTCTTAAGCCTTGTTTGTAAAACCAGGCCTAAACATTATAAGACCACTAGGAAAATGATGCCTACCAAAGCTTCCGTCTTCATCAACAAATGTGCGGGACTTTAAAACACGCCTCCTGTTCCTCCTCCTCCTCCTCACTTCTGAGCTCTCCTGAATGAGGCAGAAACACAAGGAGTTTTGGATACCTGCTTAAAAACCATCATTATTGTATTACTCCAGCCAGCGCTGCACATATCACACACTGCAGCTTTAAGGAGATATATTTAAAAAGCTGATTCTTACCTCTGGGCGTGAAACAGTCTCTCTCTTCACTTGTTTTTTGGGGCTTGGAGTTCGTACATTAGGCACAGGTGGAGAATCTGGCACAACTAGAAGAAAACAACCAAATATGTGTGTTAGTGTGTGTGTGTGTATATATATGTATATTATACATAAACATATGAACATGCATACACTTTTTCTCCCGCCTCTGTATAAACACAAATGAATGTTATCAATTAGCTTTTGTTTGTCAGAGAGCAATTTTGATATTTCATTCAGTTCTCTACCCAGAGGGGAAACCTATTTTTTCTTTGTTTTTCTTCATTTTGGTTCACAGAGTGCCTCATCTGGATTGCTTCAAATCCGCAAAGCATGACTTTAGCCTGTTGTTTTTCCCCACCCTCATCATCACTGCTGTCTGGCTGGGGCTTCTTTATCCTCCGCCTCTTCTTCTGCTGACTCTCCATGTTCTCATCATCACTGTCCAGAACCTCAGCGCGTTTCGCTTTACTTAAAGAAAACAAAACAACAAACATTTAGTTCATCTTATGCTAATAGACACAAATTATCTGGAACACTTTTACTGTCATATAAAAATGATATAATTCAGATGTAGAATACAGTAGTCACTCTTGTAAAAAAGAAGCAGCAAACTTTAACACTTGTGGAACAAAAGAAAGCTCTTACTTGCGAAAAATCTTGTAAATCTTACTTGCGAGTGTCTTGGGATTTATCCTTCAAAGATTTAGACACCTTTGGTTGTTCCTCCTTGATGCCAGATTCAATCTTGGGAGACAGCTGAGATGGTTTCACACCCACAGTAGCAGATGCTGTCGATCCTCCATCTTTCTCTTCTTTGATGCTTTTGTTGGGTTTTTCATCCCCCTTTTCTAAAGATAGATATGTACAGAAAAATACTTTCAATAATTTCAATTGATTTTTGCAGGCTTGACGTTGATTCTGTGACAGGCAGTTCAGTTAAAAGATACAACAGTACTCACTTTGGGTACTTCCCAAAGTCTTCCCGAACAAATTGCTCATTGGGTTTGCTTTGGTTTTTGCCGTCTCACCCTTAAACACACAAAACTGTTACCAAACTCACGCTCAATCTTTTGTTCCATCTACATGAAACAACAAAGTTACACACTTACAAGGGGAGAATCATCTTTCTGCTCTGTTTTCACTTCCTTGCTGGATTCTTGGCTCTTGGACGCACTTTTGCTCCCAAACATTCCCATGATGCCTGAGGGCTGTTTAGCTCTGGGTTTGGAGGTAGCGGAGATGTTTTTATTCAGGTCAGGTTTACTGATTTCCTTCTCAGCTGGAGAAAGCATCTCCTGAGCCCTCTGCAGCTCCGCAGAAGACATAGGAACAGCCGCAGCGCAGCGTATCGCACTATACCTGAAGAAAATTAAAGGAACCTGCTGTTTCTATACAGCTTTCTGAGACAAAGCCCGTATGATGTGTGCAAACTTTGTTTGTTGCATTACATATCTACAATATGAGGATTACATACTTGTTGCAGTTTTTCATATTCTCCTTAAGAGCATCATAATCTGTACTGTAAAGCGGAGCACTATCCTTAAGCTCTGCTCTCTGCACACTGTACACATGCATGCTGATGGTAACGTCCATCTTTGCTTTAATAGCTGTTAAGAAAACAACAGATGAACCAGATAATCAGCACAGATGCAGTTGTCATGCATTGCAACGGCTACACATGCAAAATTTCAGCCCACTGTAGCACATCCAATATTATTTATAATATCATCCCCAATACATCACAACAAAGAAGGTTTAACTTGACACAAGCTTAAAGACGCTATTTGTCCTAACGTATAGATACAGACATGGCCACCTTACCCTCGAGCTTGTCCTCGCGTACTACTGACACTTTATGACACTACAAGACAAGGGAAACTTTCAATCACTTTAAAATAACGTTAATGGGAAACATACTGTTTTACAAACTATAAACAACGTGTGTCGTCACATCTTCATCAATATGATCTATTACATTCACTGAAGCACTGATCGTTACCATGCTACCGTTCTCCACACACTTGCCAGTGATGAGGTAGGTGGCATGAAGGAGATTCCCTGAACTTTCCTTGCGGTTCTTGTCCAGGTAATGATACAACATCCTACAACACCACACGAACACTGTATTAACACACCAACACGACAAAGTGCTTGAAAACTATACAACCAATGTTCATTAAAATGACAGGACTTACTGTTTGGCTGTGTTCACATGCACTCCAAGGGTTAAACTGAGCCATTTGTAAGTAACCTGAAAAATGAACGCCGACTTTTAGCAGAAATGATCAGCTCTATTCTAACGTGTAGCGTATCAGCCTAGAAACGAGCAGAGCTGGTTAATCTACAAAATACACAAGATCCCATTTTCAAATACAGACGGGCTCTTCTATACGCGATCTTAACATAAAATACTGCGTTACAAGTATACAGTCAGTAAAACCACCCAACGTCATGTAAGCTATTTCTATCTAACACATACAATCTTAATAATTCGTTATTTGTTCATTAGGCAAGAACAATGTAATCAAAAAGAAAAACTTACGATCTTATTTTGATCATTAACAAATTCGTCAATATTATCTAAATAGAGGTCATCCATATTGCGAACCACCGCAACTACACTTGATATTCAAAGACACCAAACGCGGGAACTACAGTGAAATTGTATTTACTACCGGTCACGTGGGTTACGCGTCATAGCTGAGGACGTGAACACGCCTCATTATGGTTTTAATGCGACCTGTTCCATTTAGTAAAAACTTCAAATACATTGATTGGTTTTTTAAATATGGTTTCCACGACCTCTTACTCTAATTTTAATAGGACGCACTTCTGTCAGCCTGTCAACAATTTTTGTTTTACCATTAATCTGAGATTATAACTAAAAACTGCTGGCTAGCAAATATATTCATGCAAATACGCATTTTTTATTTTGTTAACTAAAAATGGTGTTATTATATAAAACTAACAATTGAACTCAGTTGCTGATTAATATCAACCTATTACAACATTTTTCAAAGTGAGTTTTTACCTGCAGTTAAACAGCATATTATTCTCTATGTAAGTAACTGCAGATTCTGTCTCCAGTTCAGTCTTGTTTTAACAACTGCTTTCTATTCCACAATAGGATCTTATTTATTTTAAATTATTTACTTAATACTGTTTATACTGGACATTTATTTATATTAATGTTTGTTTACAAAGACGACCCCGGGCTTAAATGAAATGTGAAAACAAACAAACATACAAACCATCCAAGATTCTTGGATTATATTTATGACAAACACATGAGACTTGGGTTTGTAGAAAAGTCTTGAAGAATGAGGGTTTAAGGGCTCAGTTTTACACATCCACAGAGAAGTAAACAATAGCCTGTGAGTTTATTATTCAATCAGTGTAGTTAAACGTACGAAAACAGTTTATAGTTTACAGATTATGGGGCCTAGAGACAAATGTTCCAGGTCACGAACGATGGGCTTCTCGAAAACATGATGATGTGATCAAAATTCTTCACATGACCGGTGATATGAACAATCAGTGTTATACGGAGAAGCATTTAAAATATATCTACCTTTCAAGCATTAGAAGCATTTTTCCATACATAATCTCAAACATTTAGGAATGTTGTAGGTTATAGAACACACAGACCGAATACACATGGAATCACATGGAATCTTTAGGAACGGCTACTGCTTTGTCGTTTCGCGTGCAGTTGTCAAAGAAAATGTGATACGCAGCATCTGAAAACAAACAAACAAATACATTTCAGACTGTTTACTTGATGTATCCAATTAATTTTTCTGTTGTTATCATGCATAGGAATTTTGAATCATGTACTGTACATGTACAGATTACATGTACATGTACATCTGTTATGTATTATATATGTATTGGAACTTACAGAGATCCCTTGCCACAGCCAAACGGTCCAAAGTAGAGCTCTGAAGGCAAACACGCTCCTTGTCGGCAAACTCCACTCAGGCTTGCACATCCCCAGGGAAATGATACAGCCTCATTCACTTTGCCTTAGAAGATGAAGGCAAAGAAATGTTTTGGCTCAATACAGACCGACACTGACAGATGAAAACAATTTACAAAACCAGCCAAACATGATCAGGAGAAACACATCCAGGGTTTGCCTTTTTGTCCTTTGCCATCCCCAAATATTCCTGTCATTTCCACTAACGTCACAATAAAACAGTTTTTTAAAATATTTTTAGCCTGGAACTGTGATCATGGGTTAAATTCCAGATTTACACAAGCATATACATACCTTAGATGGAATGTTTAAAAGGCTATTTTTACCCTTTTTGCTAAATGCAAGCACACAACTTACTGTACAATGCTAAGATGACCAGCAGAACCAGCACAAGTATACCCTGCGGTTTCATATTGAGTTCCTGGGATGATGGTATTCCAGCGTTGTCACAGTTTTCCGGTCAGGCTGGGTCTTATTCTGCAAGTGACTCTGGTAGGAGGAGTGACTCAATTAAAGTGACTCCAATCACACTTTAAGTTAAAGATTGAATTATGCAGAGGAATGAATGAAGGCACTGTTCTTAATTCCATTCCGTGTACCCAGTAAACATGTAACTGTGCGAGGCATTCACAGCAGGGCACCATCACGCGACCTAAGCTGCTGCAAATTATTGACAAATAAAGCGATCACTGATTGAAAACACATGCTTGTCCTGATCATTTTTAGATGTTTCAGCAATCCTCACCGAGAAACTGCTGTTCTTATAGCCTGTTCTGGAATAAGAGAATGTTTTTCATTTCTTTTTAGCTTCATTTAGTTTTAAGCTATAGATAATATGTGATGGATAATAATGGATATGAAATGAAAGTGACCTATTTGTCAGATATGGTAACCCATACCCGAAATGTGACCTCTGCATTTAACCCATCACTGGTAAGGAGTGAACACTGCAAGTTGTGAACACGCACACACCCGGAGCAGTGGGCAGTGGGCAGCACATTGCTGCACCCGGGTAGCAATTGGGGGTTTACCAGTAGGCCACAACTGCCCCCACAACTGTATGGATATGCTTTCTTAAAAAGTTGGTTTACTGCCTAAACTATCCCCAGTCTTATCCATATAACTGTTTCTATGGTGGAGGTATTAAAGTTTAACTGACTAAAAATATGAATACATAAAAAAACCATTGTACATCAAATGTTTGGAATACCAGTAGTTACAGAAGGATTGGGTGCCATATAACTTTACACCAGTAGATGGCACCAAATTATTACATTTATATGAGTTACAATGTTATATTTAAAACACATTTTGTTAAGGCGTTTCATAAGAATTCACTAGCATTAAAGCATGTACAACAGGCCTGTATTGTGCTTTAATTTTATTGCATTAAAGACATGTGTTGTCATATGCTGAATAATCTCCACAACAGCAGACAAATGCATTATACAAACATTTATTATCCATCTTACTATCCATGTTCACACTCCAATGCAAAAATGCAAATAATGAAACAATAATAGTACAACTCAAATATAACAATTCTATATTTAAATATCATTGCATATATATTACACACATTTGCTACAGAGATAAACATCTTAAATAAAGCTTTAAAATTTAAACTTTTTACGAAATGTCACGCCTCGGATGTTGTGCTTAATGTGTGTTCATGCATCTGGACACAAACACCGCAGCCTGCACTGCATTATTCATGGAGGGTGCAATAAATTAACAACCTTAACCTTTTGAACTCAGGATCTAATTGTATACATTCTAATAAAGCGATTTGATCCTAACTTTGTCATGATAATTACAGGTCAGACGTAGATAAAGACAGCAACACTTCTGAAGTCTTCTGTAAACAAATGCTTTCTTGAAGCAGGTGGTTAATTTTCCCTTCCATCTTTTCTTGGGAAGAGGATGAGAGATTTCATTAAAATAATGGTGTGTAATTAACACAAAGTTTAATGGTTAAGAAAAAAGCTGATATTATGATAAAAGCATCACAGTGTACAGCCTGACCACAAACTCATAATTTTCTATTTTAATGCCAGTTGTTAATTATCAGAAAGCACGAAGCCCCTGTTTTCAGTTTTTTAACGATTAAATCATGTTGCCAGCTCTGCTGTGTAATTATTTAATATGCAATTATGAGTTACTTGTTACAGTTGTCTTATTTTTTAATCTTAATCTTTGGAAGACATAGCTTGCCTTAGTTCTGATGGGAGTCAGCACCACTCCGTAAATTATAGGATTGAGCAGAGGAGGAAGAATCACAAAAGATACTGACATAAAGTTGTTAAAAGCCTGAGGCATACTGCTAGTGGCAAACCGGGCATAGAATGAATTCAGAAGTGTCCACACCACATAGTTTAAAAAAGCTACCAAATGTGGCAGACAGGTTGACATGAACTTCTTGTGATTTTGTGCAGAATGTTTACAGGCAATGATTATTTTTACATAAGAACCAAACACAAACCATACCAGGACATTAATAGCACATGTAAATATTCCAGTCATTACAAACTGAGCAGTGTCGATGTTACATGCCAGTCTCTCCAAGATCCAGGTCTCACAGAATAATTTGTCTATCTGGTTCATGCACAGAGGAAACCTGAGGGTCAACATGAGCATCACTATTGCAGTGAAGCAGGGAAACATCCATATGAAGGTCAGCAGTCTCCAAACAGTGACAGATGTCATAACAGTGTGATAATATAGCGGTCTGCATATCGCTAAGTACCGATCAAACGCCATTACGCTCAGATTTGTGAATTCACCCAACGCATACGTGAAAATAGCAAAACTTTGGACAACGCATTTGTCCAGAGAAATTAAATTCGTTTCAATCAGTAAATAATACAGAAAGGGTGGATAGAATCCCGTGGCCCCGTATAATCCGTTTATACATAAATTACACACAAAAATGTACATGGGCTGGTGGAGAACTTTCTCCAAAAGAATGATAAAAATTAAGACTGAATTCACAAAAATGGTCAAGAAATAGCCGGGGAGTGCAAAAGAGAAGATGGTGATCCTGCTGGACCTGCTGCAGTCATTCAGAGCTGTGAGGGAGAACATGGAGTAGGTGGAGATGTTGTCCATTCCTCAGTCTAATAAGAGATGATATATAATCTTATATTGTAATCTTATAAAACCATAATCAAGCTAATAATATATATGTAATAATATGATTATATTATTGTAATATTACACATGTATTGTATATATATCAAGTATACTAAAAAGGACACACACACACACACACACACATATATATATATATATATATAGTTTATACCTTAAAGGTGCTCTGTCTCTTTAGAAACAAAAAGACAGTCTTAATTTATAAGTCCGTCTTTTAGCACTGTGTACCGAATCACTCGTACAGTCTTTATATAACAGACAGAGATATTTTGAATCAGTCCTTTGATAATTCAGGCGTATGCTTTCGAATGATGTCACTCTGTGATTGTTGTGATTTGTATCTAACTTTTACTGATTGCTTAGGTATTAAATTAGGTAGATAATTTTTTATCTATACATCATATATATTAAGTTATTTTAAGTTTGATAAAGCTTGATAAAGCTTGATAAAGCGCTTATGTGAGTTAGAGGATTTTGACTGAATTTGTTCTCCAGATCATCTCTAATGATCATTTAAAGTTTAACTTTAATGTGTAAAGTCATGATAACTGTCTGTCATAAGAATCTTAATATCTCCAGAGAGCTGTACTGGACATGATGTCACCGAGTGTGATAGTACTCAGTACATTGTATATGTATGTTATGCAATAACAGTGGGCTCATAATAAATACATTTTTCTGTTTGTGCTTTTACTGGATATACAATTAATTGTGATCAGGGGTTTCAAACAGATCAGGGATTTGTCTGGGGCCCAAGCAGCTCTAAATCATCTGAATTTTGATTTGCTATTAGAAATATAATTCATAATTCTAATAATTCATATATTCATAATACAATCCCAATATTTTTTCTGGAATGTATTATGTCCTGCTATGACAAACAAATGAACACATGTAACGTCTATTGTCGTTTCTGACAGGTTACATACAGTATATCACACCAGAAATACATTTGTAAAAAACACGCATCTTTTCTTTGCATTTTGTCATGATTTGTTTATAAAGTCAAACGTCAAACAAAATATCAAAATCAAACAAAATGTATTTCAGTACATGTTATGTTTTACAACTTTTTTGAATATCTGAAACATTTCTTTTCCCTGCTCTACATGAGGGAAAAACTCTGTTGCGCACTGTCTTAATATTTAACCCATAGATCAGAGGATTACAAACAGGTGGAACTATAACCAGTTCTAAAGCCAAAAAACTGCGTAAACTTTCTGGAATGTCACTTGCACCATATCGGCTATACATGACATCAAAAAGCAAAGCAACAATAAAATTTATCAGTGATATTAAGTGAGGCAAACATGTTTGCCAGAATTTCCTCCTATTTTCTAATGATGCTTTACATGCACCGATGAGTTTAATGTAAGAAACTATGATAACAACTACAAAAGACAAAAACGTGACTATAATAATATACCCAAAAAGATTATTAACAAAACTCGATGCACAAGATAGTTTAACAATTGACCAGTTGTCACAATACAGTTTGTCGATATGATATCTACAAAATGTCCTTAAGTTTGATAACAGGGTGGCTGGAACTGTGTAGCAGTTTGGTAGAATCCAAGACAACAGAATTAATTTCACACATGTGTTTTTAGTTAATTTAGAATGATAATCTAAAGGTCTGCATATGGCTACATACCTATCATATGACATCACTGTTAAAACAGTAATCTCAGTAATTAAAGAACTGTAGATAACAAAGGATTGCATTGCACACATGTAAGAGGAGATCACATACGAATCGAAAATTAAATTAGACAACATTTTAGGATAGAATCCTGAAGCTCCATATACCCCATTTACACACATATTACACAAGAATATATACATTGGTTCATGAAGCGCTCTCTCCATGATAATGACAGAAACGAGTCGAACATTAATTGACAATATGAGCAAATAGAGGAAAAGAAAGCAAGTGAAATATATATGCCTGTATGACCTGAAGTCTTTAGGTGCCATAAGAGTCAACGTCACAGGATAAGATAAGTTATCCATCATAAAATCACATAACAAACAAATATTATACAGTACGATCAGTTCACTACAGCTTGTGAATTATACAGACATTTCTTCGGCTGCCATTGTTGCTAAAGAACTGAGTTTGTTGCGGTCGGAGATGTAAGAGTGACTGATGGAGTAATCCACAGATCTGAGGCTGGGTGTGTTTGTAACTGTGGCAATGTCTGGTTGGTTTTATATGAGTGTTTAATCATTTGGGAAATTTCTAAGAAATGGTCTTGGGAATACTTCTTACTCATGAAACCTCAACCTAAATTGTAAACAAAAAATGTTTTCCTTTAAAAATGAAATATGCACTCCATATAAATATGCCAGATAGATTAAGCGACAGATTCCCCCTTTGTTGCCACCAAAGGGGCAATAGGCCCATGGCACAGGTCGATTAATTGGTGGCATGGAGGGCAAGATCTGTGGCCTGGCAGAGCTGCCGAACCACCTTTGCCAAAGACAGAAGCAACATCCTGATGTGCTGCATGAAAGTGAAATAATGTTAATCAAACAACAGAAAAAACATCACCTCAACTTAAAGCACTGTTAGTCGTTTGTTTCTCCGACTTACTGTTTACTTAAATACTTATATTAGACAAGTATCTGTGGTATGACAGCTACAAAACAATGCAAATGTTCCGCACATTTATGGAAACTACCGCCACAAATCATTTCAATAGGGAAAAAAAATCACAAAAATAAATTGTTTAATGCTAGAAGGACTGTAAACATATTGCACACAAAAAAGGCACATGCCCACACACCTAGCAAATTGTAAGACACGTCATTTTATTTGAAGGCCATGTACGGTGTATAGACGGAAATGGACAGAACAGCTTTTCTCACTCTTGTAGAAGCTGACATAATGTTTTGGTACTGTAATGAGCGTTCCATTTATCAGCTATAGGCTTTAGCTTAAAGGCAGAATAAGCCATTTTGGAAAGCCTAGCAATAGCAACCTAGCTTTGAAAGCACAAGATCCCACCCTTCCCCCAGGTCGCTCTCAAAAGCCATGCCCCCCCCCCCCAAACATAAACACAAAAACAGATTGATAAAGAAGACATCCTGTAATTGCATTTGGACCGAATGCAATGATTGGATGAACATTTTATGGTCCAGCACCTTCCACAGAAGATATTTATTTATACAGATATATTAAGACAACGTTACATAGTGATTGTAATTAGGATTTGAAGAGACTTTTAACCAGCATAGCAATAAATGTTTCTGAAAAAATTGTCTACCCTGACCCTGAAGTTTTTCATACATAGAAAACAAATATTTAAACATATTATTCACATATAGATAAAAAGTCATGAGTGTCAGTCCACTGGTCTTCATCAGATATTACCTGAGGAAGGTCAGTTAATGGAAACAGTTGATTAATGTGTTTTGCATGGGGCAGGTTTAAACAGTGTGTGTGATTTCTCAGTTCTTGAAACATGCATTTAAAATCCAATTGGCTGAAAGAATCTGAATAGAAATGATGCTTTCCACTCACAAACACAAATGTTTTTCAGAAATATTCTGAACTACTATAACCTGCAATGCCAAACCAAGAACAAATGTAACATATTATGTCATTTTTGACAGGTTTCATACAGTATGTCCCACCAGAAACATATATGTAAAAACACTCTTTTTTGCATTGTCATGATTCACTTATGAAATCAAACTCTCAAACCATTTTTACATAGATTTGTGTATGCACAGTACTTCTGTATAGTATGTTAAGTTTTAAGTTTTTTTTAAACATCTGAAACTTTTCTTTTTGATACAATACATGAGGGAAAAACTCTTTTGCGCACTGTCTTAATATTTAACCCATACATTAGAGGATTAAAAACAGGTGGAACTATAACCAGTTCTAAAGCCAAAAAAATACGTACACTTTCTGGAATGTCATTTGCACCATATCTGTTGTACATAGTTTCAAAAATCCAAGCAAATATTACATTTATTAGTGATATTAAGTGAGGCAAACATGTTTGCCAGAATTTCCTCCTATTTTCTAATGATGCTTTACATGCACTGATGAGTTTAATGTAAGACACTATGATAACAACTACAAAAGGAAAGAATGTGACAACAATAATATATCCAACAACATTATTAACAAAACTCGATGCACAAGATAGTTTAACAATTGACCAGTTGTCACAATACAGTTTGTCAATATGATATCTACAAAATGTCCTTAAGTTTGATAAC